>LZPO01044587.1:117995-140294 GCA_001675575.1 Neotoma lepida | reverse complement strand
ATCCACCTTATAGAAAAATAAAGATGACAGAATCAACTATATAAGAACTGTTTCTCTTCTGGTTGTCAATCTGTGAATGACCATCCTCAACCCCAGATCTCTCCTTTTTTGTCTACAACAATAAAAACAATTTCTCTTCTGAGAGCTTAGGTCACACTTGCCTGGAACCTGGTGTCCATCTACTTCTGCTTCCTCAGCAGCATTAAAATTCACGGCAATGATTTCTCCATTCTCTCATGTATAGATTCTTCCTGTTAGCNAGATTTTCCTATTAGCTTTTAATTGTGTTCAAGCCCTTTCCATTAAGTACAAGTCCAGTCCTGGCTCCACATCCCCTCCAGCTCTTACTGCCTCCTCTTTCATTAAAATTCTTGGAAGAAAACATTTTGATTTGCCATTTTCATTTGTTTCTCAGCCTTTCNAATGTGGCTTTGGTTCTGATAATCCCATTTTTAAGTAACTCACCGAATAGAGGTATTTCCAGAAACCTTTCTTGAACTTGAGGGAGCACTGNTGGTCACTTCCTCCTACTCAAAACATCTACCTTTAGCTTCCATGGGNGCTACAGCCCTCTTTTCCACCTACTTCTCTTGATATTTCTTTTGTTTGTTTTCTGAACTGTTTTCCTCTTTGCTCAACATTTCATAGACTCAATTCTCAGTTCACTCAAGTGTTTTCCCTGGATAGTCTCATTAGCACCAGGACTTCAGTGATCCTCTGAACACAGTCAGCACACACATTGATATGCTGTTCCTTCTCTCCTCTAAGTTCTAGACTACTAAAGCATCTCCTCTTGGAAGGCAGGAAATCTCTGTAAGTCAGTTTTCCTGAATTGAAACCAAAGTCTTCCCAATAGTTCCCCACTACCATTCTTTACTCCACACCACCTTCTTCTACTCTCTGAGTTGTCAAGCCCCCTATAAAAGCAAAGCAAAGCAAAAAATTGTAGGAATTTGATACAGCATACTTTTCTTCATTGTTTTTCACAGTCAGCAGACCCCTGTGTCCTGTCGCTTCTACANTCTAAATGACATACCAGTCTAGCCACAAGTCTTCAGTCTCCATCTGCTTATAATAACCCAAGCTATATATCACTCCTATTATGACGTAGATGTGAACACANCTGCACAAACATTCCCCTGCTTTTAGTTTTGCACTTAAACAAGCTGATGGACATGNTGTATAGCCCGAGTGATTTTCAAAATTCAAATTTGACTACTCTCTTTCTTGTTGTTTGTCTGTCTGTCATCTATCTGTATTCTTATCTGTCTATCTCATACTTAGCTTCCAGAACTGTCTTCATCATCTTGCCACTGCAACTGTAATGGACAGAGACACACTTCCTTTAAGTGGCCTAGGCTCTGATGACCTACTTTCCCCCTATTACAGTCTCATTCTGAACAATTTCATATCAGTTTCTACTTTAGTCANACTAGCTTTTCAGTGGCAATTATATTTTNTAATGTCTCTATCTCAGGTATTTGGCTACAGAANTCTGCAGAGGCTTAATTATTTGTCCAATTCTTTATCTTTCACCTTTCATTTATCAACTCAATCATCATTTTCTGATGTGTANGCAATTTTTCACCTAGCTGATTCTGACTTTATTCATATCCATATCCCGCACAAGATGTTAAGAGCCATGAAGACAGAGTCCAGAGTCTGTCANAGATTACATCTCCTTCTACCNTCTACGTATGACAGAGTCATTATGTACAACTGGGATATCTATAATGAAATGATTTCCCTCAAATGGATAGGATTTTATATAAATTTTTTGGGAGTGAATGAGTGAGATTTTTATCAATANGACTCATTTCTTTTCTGCTGGGCATATATATGGAAGCAATTGAAAAGGAAAAATTATAATTTGATTCTTAAATATCCATTTCAGGAGACTTGTTCAGTGTTAGCTAACATCCTTAACTAATTATGAAGAGGCAGTAGACTTATTTTTGACATGTAGTTCTTGGGCCTTTACTTGAAATCTGGATTTGAAAACAAAGAATATTGATTTTTTTTTTGATTCATTAGCCTACATATGGCTGTGGTTTGAACCTGACTTGAATTGTTTCTTAAAGGTGCTATACTGAAGGCTTGGTCCTCAGGGTGGCAACGTTAAGAGATGGTGGCTAGAAGGTAGATCAGTTTATAAGGAAATGCTCTCATAAGACGATAGCCCTGGTCTCCTGGAGTGAGTTAGTCCTTGCAATAGTAGATTGTCATAAAAGGAGGTCACACCACTCCTGTGATTCTTTCTGCACTCAACTAGTTCCTTTTCAACTTCACAGCATGTTGTTACACAGCCAGAGTGCTATCATCAGAAGCCAAACAAATGGGGCTGTTCATTCTTGAACTTTGAGCCTCTGAAATTCTGAAAACCAACAAAAAAAAAACAAAACTTCTTTTCTTTATAAACTACCCACATTCAGGTATTCTGTTGGAGTAACTCAAAACAGACTAATACAGATAGTATTTGCATTAACATGTTGCTCCAATCTGTTCAGAGGATGAGAATAAATAGAGGAAGAAAAAAGAATCACGGGAAGAACTTGAGTACCCATCCAAGGTTGAGTGTATCCTGACAAAATGAGAAAANGGCCAAAGAGAAGACCTTGAAATCACCCAAGACTAAGAGGGTGTCCTCACAGAACTCAAGGGAGGGAACACCTCTAAATGAGGCCAGGAGAAGTATTACAGAAACTCNAAGTGTCCATTCATGTCAGGAGTCAAGAGGAACTAGGGACTTGTCTAAAGGGCCATGGAAATTTGTTAGGGATTCAGGAAAGAACCATTGACTGTAAATTTANAGACACAAGAGGAACTTCATGGCAAGATATGCCTGGGTCTTTTGACTCGGTGTACTTAGTCCTGTTGAAGACCAGGATTCTCAAATTCTCNGTAATAGGTGGAGACATAATGAGGGCACAGGGATTTTCAGAGGAGAGCTGAAGTTCATGTTTAATGATTTCCATTTTCTGACGACATGGACTGCTTATTCATCAACTGAGAGAAAGAATGAGGTGAGGTCCTAGTGGTAGGCCGAAAACTCAAACAGGGCTGAGAGACCTCACTGAGGGGGATAGGAAAGATCGACTACTCAAGCAGGGCAGGGTATTTCGATTGAGACGGAAGGCTCCAGGCAGAAGGAATTTAAACCCATGTAGTGGATTTAATTAATTAGTTAAAGGGGGGTAACAGCCTTCGCATTCCCAGGGCAGCAAGGAAAAACAGGTGGTTGTACAAATGCAGGTCTGGACATCATCAGAGCTTGTGCAGAAAAAAGGCTAAGGAACCAGGGGAGTTGAGGGAGTTCGTAAACACGTAGTTAAAATGATTGACAACAGCAGCTAGGCTGCTGAGGAGAAAGTGAAGCTGGAGGTGGTTGACAGGCTGGAAAGATGAAGAAAGACATAAAACAGCCTCTCTCTAGAAGCTTTACATTAGCATGGCTTTACCAGGGCTCGTGATAGGATAGACTTTAGTCAGACAGTGAAAGGTTAAACTAGAGATTACAAAAGAGAAATGAAAATGTGAAACTGATAAAAAAAATTAATGTACTTTGATGTGAGACACACCTGTGTGTGAGTCTTGTCTCTTAGTTATGAGCTGTGTGAACTTGGAGCTCAATTACTTAATCCGTAAAGTAAGGATAATAATAGCAGCTGTGTCAAAAGCTGGTGGTGAGAATGAAATGGGATAATGCAGAAAAGCACTTAGCACAGTCTGGGATGTAGTATGCTCGGCAGAGGTAGGCGGGTATTTATACTCTTACTTTGGTGATGAGCATGATATGACCTCAGGGCGTGGCTGCAAGTGGAAGTGGCTGAAAATTTGCAGAGGTACAAGAATTTGGAGTGCAGAAAGCTGGGAACTGAGGCCAGAGGGATATGAAGGG
The DNA here is from genome assembly GCA_001675575.1 of Neotoma lepida. NCBI lineage: Eukaryota > Metazoa > Chordata > Mammalia > Rodentia > Cricetidae > Neotoma > Neotoma lepida. The sequence continues at coordinate 136,396 of LZPO01044587.1, read as the reverse complement.
TCATTCATATGCCTGTTTTAGTGGATAAAACATGCACTCTCTGTCTTTGTTACTGACCTGATTGCTAAAGCAATAGGGTGAAGATGCTAATCTTGATGTCTGCTTTCCTTCCAAAGGTACTTAGTGAAGGTAGCCCAAGGCTCAGCCCAAAAGNGAATCCTTCCTCCATGAAAGACTGTGAGCACCCAAGTTCAGCTTTGTTTGAACATAGTAAATCCCAGTGTGTCACGGGACATCGTTTGCACAAAAGGCTATCAAGGTTGTAGCAATGAAACCTTTTAATTGTCTGGTTTTCCCTATATAAATTGATTGTTAGGAACTTGATAGAAGAGAAAGTAGGCNGTACTTTTGAATGCATTGGCACAGGAGACCACTTCCTAAATATAACACCAGTAGCACAGACACTGAGAGCAACAATTAATAAATGGGACCTCTTGAAACTGAGAAGCTTTTGTATGGCAAAGGACACAGTCAATAAGACAAAACAACAGCCTACAGAATGGGAAAAGATCTTCACCAACCCCACATCTGACAGAGGGCTGATCTCCAAAATATATAAAGAATTCAAGAAACTAGACATCAAAATACTAAACAAATCCAATTAAAAAATGGGCTACAGAGCTAAACAGAGAATTCTCAACAGAAGAATTTCAAATGACTGAAAGACATTTAAGAAATTGCTCAACATCCTTAGTCATCAGGGAAATGCAAATCAAAATGACTCTGAGATACCATCTTACACCAGTCAGAATGTATGATCAAAAACACTGATAACAGTTTATGTTGGAGAGGGTGTGGAGCAAGGGAAACACTCCTCCACTGTTGGTGGGAGTGCAAACTTGTACAGCCACTTTGGAAATGAGTATGAAAGTTTCTCAGAAAATTGGGAATCAATCTTCCTCAAGACCCAGCTATACCACATTGGGCATATACCCAAGGAATGCTCTATCATACCACAGAGACACATGCTCAACTATGTTCATAGCAGCATTATTCATAGTAGCCAGAACCTGGAAACAACCTAGATGCCCCTCAACTGAAGANTGGATAAAGAAAATGTGGNNCATATACACAGTGTAGTACTACTCAGCAGTAAAAAAAAAAACAAAAAANAAAAAAAACCCCAAAGACAAAAACAAAAACAAAACAAACAAACAAACAAACAAAAACCCCAATGACATCATGAAATTTGCAGGCAAATGGATAGAACTGGAAAATGTCATCCTGAGTGAGGTAACCCAGACATGGTATGTAGTCATTCATAAGTGGATACTGTTATGCCCAGATTTGGGACCCCCAAAAAGACCACCGGAGACCAAGGATGTCCCGAATGCAACAGCAAGGTTTTGTAAGACCCCAACTTTCCTTAGGCCTGAAATCCCCATACTCTTTAGGCCTGAAACCCCCCCCCCAAAGTTCTCGGGAAGAACCTCAATTGCTTGACCACTGGAATGTCACAAGACATTCAGGTGATAAAGATTATTTGGCTCTGGAATGTCACAAGATGTTCAGGTGATAAAGATTATTTGGCTCTGGAATGTCCCAACCCTAGTCTCCATGGCAATGAGCACCCACCCTATGATTAAGCCAAACTTTGTGGAAAGTCCCTAGACACGAACCAATCAAAAATAGATCTGTATGAAAACTATAATCTCGTGATTTTTGCCTTTAAAAACTGTGTGTGATTTCAGTTCGGGGTTTCTCTTGCTCTGTGGAGTAAGGGGGCCCGATTGTACAATCGTTTACTCTTAAAATAAATCCTCTTGCAGATTGCATCAACTGGACTGGAGTCTGGGTTCTGGGGGCCCCTCTTCCCGAGAAGGTAGTACCCTGAGTTTGGGGTCTATCAGTCTCGAAATACAAGCCAGGCAGGGAGATTCCATCTGCAGTGCCCTGAGGCAAGACAGAGAGGAAATCTGCCCCTGCTCTGTGAGCTTAGCTTTTTAAAGGCATAAGTCACAAGATTTCTCAAAGGGGAGGGGGGTTAGTACGGGCTTATTTTTTACTAGTTTACTCTTAGGAATTTCTGTAGTTCCTGATCCTTCATTTGATCAGCTTATCTCTGCTTACTCTTCAGGTTAACCTGTTGTTTGTCCTATCAGCTATCTCTGGAGCTGGGACATTCAGTGATTAATCAGTTGCTTTCAGATAGCCCTCCAGGCATCCTGACTTTGTGACTTTTGTACTGTTTCAATTCCTGGAGCCTCTTGTCAGCATTTCGAGGAGGCTCGGTCCGGACTCAGGCCTATTTCTTTTAGTTCAAGCAGAGGCTGTTAGTTCAATATTATTTTTGAGTGAGGGTATTTCAGATACTTCATGTAAAGCAAAGGATAACCAGACTGCAACCCACAGCTTCAGAGAAGCTAGCTAACAAGGAGGACCGTAAGAGAGACACATATATTGCCCATCGAAGGAGAAATAGATGAGATCTACATGAGCAAACTGGGGATGGGGGGGTAATGGAGGGCAAGGAATGGGGGATGAGAACCTAAGGGAATGGGAGGTTTGAGTTAGAACAGGGACAGAGTGGGAAAGCAAGGAAAGAGAAATCATGATCAATGAAGACATCATGGGAATAGGGAGAAACAGGGTCCTAGGGAAGTTCCCAGGAATCCAAAGGATGATCCCACTTTAGACTACTAGCAATAGTTGAGAGGGTGCCTGAACTGACCTACTCCAGTAATCAGATTAGTGAATACCCTAACTGTCATCATAGAGCCTTCATCCAGTGATTGATGGAAGCAGATGCAGAGATCCAGGGCTGGGTGCCAGGCCAGTGAGAAAGGAAAGATTCTATGAGCAAGGGACATNGAGATCATGATGGGAAAATGTACAGAGACACCAGCCAAACTAGCAGAAATGCATGAACTGTGGACCAATAGCTATGGAGACCCCATGGGACTGGAGTAGGCCCTCTGGATAGGCGAGACAGTTGTTTAGCTTGAACAGTTTGGGGAGCCCCCAGCCAGTGGGGTCGGGATCCATCCCTGGTGTATGAGCGGGCTTTTTGGAGCCCAGTGCCTGTGATGGGACACCTTGCGCAGACTTGGTGCAGGGGGGGAGGGGCTTGGACTTGCCTCTACTTAATGTACCAGGCTCTGCTGACTCCCCATGGGAGACGCTGACTTGGAGGAAGTGGGAATAGGGGGTGGGTTGGAGGAGAAGGCTGAGGGGCAGGAGGAGGGAGGAGAGGGGGATCTGTGGTTGGTATTTAAAATGAATAGAAAATTTCTTAATAATAAAAATCTAAAAAAATTAATAAATTGGTTGTTAGTTAGCCAAATGCACTTGCAATTATAAGACAAACAGTAGAGGCCAGTTAGCATTTCCTTTTTGCTTATTTAAGTAGTTGACTTCTTGGAGTCAAGCCATATTGATTATTGAAAAAGCTCTGTTCAATTAGTACTGGNGTATGCATTCAGCACTGGATAGTCAGAGAGGATCCAGGTGAAAATGAAGCTAACTATGGGTGCTTCCCAGGAACACTGAGTCACCACATCTCCTGCATAGGAGGTGAGAGACTCTGGCCCTAGTAAAATGGCACTCAAGGTGCCCCTGAAGCCCCCTTTATGTCTAGACCCATAGGATTCCTTAAACCTTCTGGAAATGTATTAAAACCCATGAGCCTGTGTTCCAAGCACAATCTGAAAGAACCAGGAATGAAAACTCACAGTTCGTAGTTTCAGAGAAGGAAGGAAGATAGCCATTATTAATCAGTTACCACTTAGCCAATACTATCCTAAATTGTCACTGACAGCAAATTGTTTAATCAGGCAAAGGGAATTAGATACCAAGAAGTAAATGCCTTGTCTATACTATTAACACAACTATTAGAGAACCTAAATGCCCCCTTCCCCATGCACAAGCTTTTTTTCATTGCTCTATTTGTGTGTGTGTGTGTGTGTGTGTGTGTGTGTATGTGTGTGTGTGTGTTTTATTCCACAAGTGTTTCAGTGCTTATTAGAAAATTTGAACAAAGTACATAAAGGATTATTTATTTTTTGCCTTAAGAGACAGGCTCAGTTTGCTACATCCCGACTAAGATGGATCTTTATCAGTAGAGCATTTGGGCATTTAGCATCTTAAGATCTATTGGGGAGAGGTGATGATAAATATCACCAAGGCAGATAGTTTCCACACCCTAGACGCTTCAGTGAAAAGATACCATACAAACCATAAGAAAGCCTTAGGAGGGGCTGGGGAGATGGCTCAGCAGCTAAGAACCCACCATGCTTTTGCAGAAGTCTCAGGTTCAGTTTCCAGCACTGACATGGTTACTCACAACCATGTGTAGCTCCAGTTCCAGGGGATCTGACATCTTCTAGCCTTCTGCTAATGCCAAGAATACACAGATGACACAGTCATNCACATGAAATAANACAAATAAGTAAAAATATTAAGAAAGCTGGCAAAATCTCTAGATGGCACATGGAAAGGAGAACATATGATATTTGCCTTTGGGCCTGAGTTACTTTACCTAACAATATGTCTATCCATATTGTAGCAAATGACAACATTTCCTTCTTTTTAAATATTAAATAATATTACATTGTATACATGTATTGTTTTGTATGTTTTTATCATATACTTTCTTTGAGAATTTCATAGGTGTGTACAATGAAATATGATCACATCCACTGTCCTGGTTAGTTTTATGTCAACTTGTCAGGAGCTAGAGTCATTTGGGAAGAGGGATTCTCAAAGGGTAAAACACTCTCATGAAAGCTGCCTATAGGCCAGTCTTTGGTTCATTTTCTTGATTGATTATTGGTATGGGTGGACTCAGCTCACTGGGGGTGGTGCCACTCCTGGGCAGGTGGTCTTGTATGGTATGAGACTGCAGGCTGAACAAGCCAGTAAGCAGCACTATTTCATGGCTTCTGCTTCAGTCCCTGCCTTGAGTTCTTGCTCTGACTTCCTTTGATGATAGGCAATGATGTAGAAGTGGAAGTGANATAAATTCTTACCTCCTCAAGCTGCCTTTGGTCATGTTTTACCATAGCAATATAAAACATGGCTAAGGTATTCACCATCCTTTTCTCCCTTCCAGCTTCTCCAATAGCACCCTCAATGTCTCTCCATGTTTTATTTTATTTTATTTTTTGGTTTTGTTTATAACCCACTAAGTCCAATTGATGCTGCCCTGTGTGCATTGGTGTGGGTCATCCAATGAAGCATGGGAAACCTTTTAATGGNCATACCTCAAACAAGAATGATTCTATTTCCCNCAGCAGTTATCAACTGCCAATAGCACCTCAGTAAGGGGTGCAGTCTAGAGAGCCTCCCTCTCTTCTACTTATGTACAAATTTTGGATGGCATGATCTTATGNCAACCCTTGTGGGAGCCCACAAAACTTCCTAGTGAGATCTGAGCTTGCTTTACACAGCAGGGCTGCATTAGGGGATGGCTTGACCACATGTTTGGGATGGTCTGCCCTTGGCTGTGCTGGGGGGAGGTCTTTTGCTCCACTCCTTGGCATTCCTTTAAAAGCCCTTTAGTAGAGACAGAAGGGGCTGGTGGGTTTTGACCCAGGCCCTCTTGAGGCTATCCTATGTTTCTAACTGTCTCTCTCCTCTATATTTCTATCTAAATATTTATCACTTCTCCCTCCTCAAGAGTACCTGAGGGGAAAAAGTGGGAGCTGGTCTCCNTCAAATATTGTGCTAATAAATACAGCTGATATGAGTTCATGAGTACAAGCTATGTTATGTCCAGAAGAGAGCATTTTACTGTTTTCCTCTGTATCCTCCATATCCTACATTCTTACTGCTTCTTCTTCTACAGAATTCCCTAAGTCTTGGCAAGGGAGTCGGAGTTTGATAAGAATGTNCCATTTAGGGATAAGTACCTAGTCTCTTATTCTCAACACTTTGACCAGTTATGNATCTCTCCATTGACTGCTACTAATTGCAAAGAGAAGCTTCTCCTACAAAGTTTGAGAGCAACCCAAATCTATGGGTACAAACATAAATATTTAGAAGACACTTTGACAGCACTACCACCGAGCAAAATAACAATAGTAAATTCTACTCTAAGGCAAATGACTTCACTATTGATGGATTTTTGACCAGGAATTTAGTACCAGGCATGAAATTCCTTCCTGTAAAGCAGGCCTCAAATCTATTAAAAAAACATTGTTATATTTTGTGTATTTGTATACACACATAAATACAATCTACATTTTCTTTAGTCATCCATTAATTNTATCTTTTTAAAAATTGTATGTACAAGTGTATGAGTCCATATGTGTGCTGATGCACATCTCTGTACAGAGGCCAAGGTTTGGTGTTGGATGTCTCCTTCCTCTATCTTTATCCATCTTACATGTTTGAGACAGGGTCTCTAACTGAAACTGTACTTTGCCATTTTGTCTAGTTGGACAACAAGTCCCCTGGGTCTGTCTGTCTCCATTTCCCACTTGAATTGGGGTTATAGTCACATGCTGCCATGTCCAAGTTTTACCTGAGTGTTGGAGATCCAAATTCAGATCTTCAAATTTATGCAACAGGTGCTTTACTGACCAGCTATAATCTTCATTCATGTAGAGGGCAATGTTTTAAGAAGGGCAAAATTTAAGGTCTATCAGTCTCAGCTTGAATGGAGATTGGCAAATAGCAAAGGTCCATCCATTTTCCTGTCTGGCTTAAACACCCTGAAATGAGCTAGATGACAGATGAGGCCCAGGGAAGACCAGTCACAAGAGTGAGACAAAATATAGGAGGGTTCTGAGACTCTTTACACAGAAAGATTTCATTGGAGTAATGGGCAGAGTCAATATGATGACCCATCCCCCAGAAAGAAGAATTTAGTACAAAGCATAGTTACAGGCAGAAATGGGAATTGCTGTTTACCCTGATCTGTCCTGAGATTAGTGCTCCAAATCCTGCCTGTGATAAATTCTTCAGTGTGGAATGGTGAGTGACATTATCAGCATAGTTTCCATGAGAGACTCAGGATGGGTTGGAGAGGAGCCAGGGCAAATAAGTGCTCCTGACTCTGATCAGTGATCTCAGCATCCTTAAATATGAAGAGAGAGGGGATTCCTGTCTTCTGAGTTTATCACGAGCCAAATGAATAACAGGCCTTAGAGGAAGAGGGACAGGGAACTAAAATCATGGTGTATATGATTCTCTGAGCCCACCTACATCACCTTTTGTACTCACATACTATCATTTAATTATTTTCCTTGTTTTAAAATAAAAACTGATTANTTCAAAACCAGGCCATTTGTTCTAAGTTAGACAGCTGCAAACTGGAGTGTAATTTAAAAACCATGTAGTAGGGGCAACGAGTGAAACACAGTTGAATGAATTATCTTGCCAATAGACGTGTGAAAAGTGTAGAGTTGGGCACCTTCTGTGTAGCTGTTTCCTTCTAATTGGAGCATTCCCTTTTTAGGGGAGGAAAGAGGCTGATAAAACTCAAAATATCCAAGATTCAGAAGGCNTAGGAAGTTACAAGGGGTGGGAGGTCCCCCAAGGTCACAAAGCAGTGAACTACTGCTGGAGAAGAAGACGCTGGTNTAATTGCCTAGGCGTTGGGCAGAGAGCCCCAGGATGAAGCTTCTCTGCACTGTCACTTATGCTTTGGTGTACTATTTGGTNATGTAAGTTAGCCTTTGACTCACCCATGCTCCTGTGAGCAACTACAATAGATTTGATGGTTCAGCAAACCATATTGGGGTGTAATTGTCCTTTGGTGTCTTGTCAGTACCCTGTTTAGGGTGAACAGATGTTTGTTCGTGTACTTCCGGGAACTGTTAAAGTGGCAATTCCACAGAGTCTGTCTGATAGTCAAAAGGGATTTATTCTGTGTTAACTTACAATAAACATGAGGGAGTTGGTCGCAGGATCCAGGAGGGGTGTGCCACAGTCCAATGCGGTTCTCTGGAGAACTCTGCCTTCCACAGCACCAGCATCCAGCGTCCAACACCATGAGGTAGCCAAGAGAGTGAGCACATATGCATACCAGGTCTTAAGGGTCCCCCCTCGGCCACATCCCAGGGGAGGCAGATACCTAGNAGTTACCTGCTGTCTACTAGAGCCGTGCTTCAGGGTAAAGCACAGACAACCACCCCTACAAACAGTACCCTTTATCAACAACAACAGAAAAAAAATGGCTGGGGCTTTGGTTGGACACATTTGAGTTACAGAGTATAGAATGGGTCTCAGAAGAGCTGACCTGTTTGACTGCAATTTTATTTTATTTTTTAAGAAAGAAAATAACTACCCTGGAATTTCTGTTGAGGAGAGAGTTGACCAAACACTCAAAGCAAACAAGGCNGAGATAAAATGAGATAAGCTGCTGTAGTCATGTCCACTAATGTTTACCCAGGATTAGTTCTTCTACTTTGAANGGGGATTATTGTCTCAGAAAAGACAAAGTGCTGTTGGNTGTGGAACATGTTTCACTGAAGCTGGTGGGGAAGTATCAGCAGTGGTGGCAGTGGTGGCAGGGGTGCCAGGGGTGGTAGGGATGGTAGTGGTAGCAGGGGTGGCAGTGGTGGCATTGGTAGCATTGGTGGCAATGGTGGCAGGGGTAGCAGTGGTGGCAGTGGTGACAGTGATAGTGGTGGCAGTGGTGACAGTGGTGGCAGTGGTGGCAGTGNTNNCAGTGNTGGCAGTNGTGGCAGTGGGGATGGGAGTGTNATACATAATTTCATATCCACTNCAGTACAGAAACCTACCTTCCCTCACTGGAATATAAGCAAGTCTTAATAATTATCAAGGAAAGCCCTTTCCAGAGACAGCCCTAGGGGAAGTGCTGAGCTGAACCTATGAGAAAGCCCTGAAANGGGGCTTTGTGACTATTAAAATCTGCAGCTGCCATCTTGCCTTCATGAAGAAGTTCCCTGCTAGACTGGCCTGGACACTGAGCACCCCATCATTACACAGGACACCCCAAAGGTAACAAATGAATAAAAGATGCTGCTTTTTAAAATAATAATTTCCTAATGTTTATCATTTGTTTTCAATTTTTACAGAAAAAGATAATAGGTAAATACTTATGAAATGATAGCTAATAAATGTAGAAGGTTTAAAAATTCCTCCAAATTCCTAAAGTAAAATTTTAGATAAACAAATGTTAATAATAAACACAAATCTCTTAGGTAAAATACTTTTTGGAAAAAAAAAAGAGAATTTCTCACATAAATACAAAGTAACAATTTATTGCTCAGTTATTTACCAATTTAAAGGGAGAAAAAAATGGATGGTGATAACCACACTAATCAAATAGACACAACTGGAATATCTTATTTGTCTCAACGTTGCATGAAGGTTATAACAGTGTTTATGAAATATTAACACAAATTACATATATATTATATATAAATATATTCATTATGAATGTAAAAATATTAATACTTAATTTTTTATGTTAATCTTANCTTAGGAGACACCAGAGGTCAAGTTTAACTAAAATATAAACAATAAGGAATGCATTAAAAAGCATCACAAGAAATATTTGGTTTAGGAACCCCAGGTAAGCCCCTACTGGCGACTGTAGACATTTCCTCAGAGCCCATCCAGCTTTTCCCAAATACCACCCCCCATCATCATATCCTGGCCCAGAACGCTGGCTGAAGCCCTCAGCTCTACTAGAGGCCACACCAGTTCCCAGAGCCCTAGAGGCAATGCTACCACCCAGAACCCCGAAGGTCACATGGTGCCAGAACCCCGTCGGAGGTATCCTACTGAACCAGAGGACTCAATGGTCACCAGAACTGCAGGCCACTCAGGCCAGAAGACTGGAGACCAGAGAGGGAATAGAAACCAAGGAAAAAACACCCATCCAACAAAGACAAACTCAGAAAACTGCACTTAAACCTATAATCATCCCAAACCCAGATGCCTAGAGGCCAGCATAAGAACACAATCAACAACAACTAGGGCAATATGTCCACCAGAGCCCAGCTATCCCACTGCAGTAAGCTCTGAATATTCCAACATAACCAAAACACAAGAAGATGACCATAAAACCAACTTTATGAAGATGATAGAGATCCTTAAAGAGAAAATAAATGAATCACTTAAAAAAATGCAGGAAAACACAAACAGTTGAAGGAAATGAATAAGATAAAGTTCAAGACCTGAAAATGGAAATAGAAGCAATAAAGAAAACACAAACTGACGGAGTCCTGGAGAAGGAAATCTAGATAAACAAACAGGAACTACAGACACAAACACCAACAGAATACAAGAGATGGAAGAAAGAATCTCAGGCATAAGAACAAAGCAAACCAAACAAAACGTTGGTCACCACAGATGGAGAAAACATGATAGAATAAATTGATATATCTGTCAGATAAAATGTTAAATCTAAAAAAATTCCTGATATAAAACATTCAGGAAATCTGGGACAATATAAAAATCAAATAGGAATAATAATAGGAATAGAAGAAGAATCCCAGCTCAAAGGCCCAGAAAATATTTTTAACAAAATCATAGAAGAAAATTTTCCTAGCCTAAAGAAGGACATGCTTATAAAGGCCAGCATAGTTTACAGAACACCAAATAGACTGGACCAAAAAAGAAAGTCCCTCTCCACAAAATAGTCAAAACCCTAAACATACAAATGCAAGAAAGAATGTTAAAATCTGCAAGGGGAAAAGGCCAAGTAACATATAAAGGCAGACCTATTAGAATTACACCTGACTTCTCAATGGAGACTCTAAAAGCCAGAAGGGTCTGGACAGATGTCTTGCAGACTCTAAGAGACCNTGGATGCGAGTCCAGACTACTATACCAAGTAAAACGTCAATCACCACAGATGGAAAAAACAAGATATTCCATAATGAAGTCAACTTTAAGCAATATCTATCTACAATTCCAACCCTACACAAGGTGCTAGAAGGAAAACCCCAACCTAAGGAGGTTAACTGCCCCTATGAAAACACAGGGAATAAATAATATCACATCAGCAAAATGAAAAGAAGGGAAGCACACACACATACACACACACACACACACACACACACACACACACACACACTACCACAACCACCACCAACAAAATAACAGAAATTAACAATCATTGGTCATTAATATCCTTCAATATCAATGAACTCAATTCCCCAATAAAAAGACACAGACTAACAAAATGGATGCAAAAACAGAATCCATCCTTCTGCTGTATACAAGAAACACACTTCAAAATCAAAGATAGACATTACCTCAAAGAAAAGAGTTGGAAAAAGATTTCCAAGCAAATGGACCTAAGAAGCAAGCTTGTGTACCCATTNTAATATCTAACAAAATAGACTTCCAACCAAAATTAATCAAAAGAGACAGGGAAGAATACTTCATTCTAATCAAGGGAAAGGTCTACCAAGATGATCTTTCAATTCTTAACATCTATGCCCTAAAAACAAGGGCACACACTTAAAAATTTATTATTATTATTATTATTATTATTATTATTATTATTATTTTATTAACTTTTTAAATTTATTTTACATACCAACCACAGTTTCCCCTTCCTCCTCTCCTCTCGTCCCCTCTCCCTAACTCCCATCTCCCCCTGTCCCCATCCACTACTCTTCCATCTCTATTCAGAAAGGGGCAGGCNTCCCATGGGTTTGAACAAAGCATGGCACATCAAGTTCAGTTAGGANCAAGCTCCTCCCACTGCATAAAGACTGGGTAAGGTAATTCAGCATGGGAACAGGTTCCCAAAAACCAGCTAAGTGCCATGGACATGTCCTGATCTCACTGCTAGGAGCCAAACAGACCAAGCTACACAACTGTCATATCCATGCAGAGAGCCTAGGTCNGTCCCATGTAGGCTCCCTAGCTGTTGGTCCAGAGTCCATGCGCNCCAANCTCAGNTTAGCTGTCTCTGTGGCTTCCTCTGTCATGATCTTGACCACTCTGGCTCCTACAATCCCTTCTCCCTTTCTTCAGGAGGACTCCTGGAGCTCCTCCCAGTGCTTGGCTGTGGGTCTCTGCATCTGCTTCCATCGTTACTGGGTAAAGGCTCTCTGATGATAATTAGGGTAGTCACCAATCCAATAGTAGTTGGCCCNTTAAGGCACCCTTTCCACTATTGCTAAGAGTCTTAGCTGGGGTCATCCTTGTGGATTCCTGGGAGTTTCCCTGGCACCAGGTTTCTCCCTAACCCCAAAAAGTACCCCCACCCTGCCCCAATCAAGATGTCTCTTTTGTTACTCTCCTGACTGAGGGGGCAGCCATGTTTTAAAGGAAACATTACTGAAACTTAAATCACATGTTGATAGTAGGAGACTTCAATACCCCACTCTCACCAATGGACAGGTCATCTAGAGAAAAGCTAAACAGAAAAATATTGGAGCTAACAGACATTATGAACCAAATGGACCTAACATATCTGCAGAACATTTAACCAAACACAAAAGAATATACCTTCTCAGCACCTCACAGAACATTCTCCAAAATTGACTACATACTAGGTCACAAAGCAAGCCTTAACAGATACAATAAATTTGAAATAACCTTTCACATCCTATCAGATCACCATTGATTAAAATTAGATTTCAACAACAACAGAAACANNAGAAAGCCTACAAATTCATGGAAACTGAACAACTCTCCACTGAAAGAAAAATAGGTCAAGTCAGGTATGAAGAGAGAATTCAAAGTCTTTCTGGAATAGAATGAAAATAATTTCACAACTTACTCAAACTTATGGAACACAATTAAGGCTGTTCTAAGAGACATGTTAAATCATCAGATAAACAATTTAAATAGACCTATAAGCCCTAAGGAAATAGAGGCAGTCATTAAAAGTTCTTCCAACCAAAAAAAAGCCCAAGGCCAGAGAGCTGTCTCTTATACACATCTAGATGTGTATAAGAGACAGCCCCAATACTCCTCAAATTATTTCACAAGATAGAAGCAGAAGAATCATTGCCATATTCATTTTATGAGACCACAGTCACCCTGATACCCAAACCACACAAAGAGACAACAAAGACAGAGAATTACAGACTCATTTCATTCATGAACATTAACACAAAAAATGCTCAATAAAGTACTGGCAAATGGAATCCAAGAACACATCAAAAAGATCATCCACCATGATCAAGAGGGCTTCATCCAAGAGATGCAGGGATGGTTNAACATACAAAAGTCTGTCAAAGGTAATTCACCATGTAAATAAACTGAAAGAAAAAAAGAGAGAAAACAAACCATCATCTCATCAGATGCTGAAAGCCTTTGACACATTCTGTCACCTCTACATGATGAAAGTCTTGGAGACATTAGGGATACAAAGGACGTATCTAACCACAATAATGGCAATTTACTGCAAACCTATAGCCAACATCATGTTAAACAGAGAGAAACTCAAAGCAATTCTACTAAAATCAAGAACAAGATAAGGCTGTCCACTTCCTCCGTATCTATTCAAAACAGTACTTGAAGTTAGAGTAGGAGCAGTAAGACAACCNAAAAAGATCAAAGGGATCCAAATTAAAAATGAAATCAAAGTATTGTTATTGGCAGATGATATGATAGTATACATAAGCAACTGCCAGAGTCCAGCTCCAGATGAGGACAGGGTCTGAAGATGAGTGGATGCAAGAGCGGTGACAGGAGGAATCAGACACAGGCTACTTCTTAGTTTAGTTTTAAGAGGAGATGGACAGAGAGGAAGCACATCTTTGTATGGCTTGTCCTACTCTGATAGGAGCCATCTCCGGCGGGACAGGTCCCAGCACAGGAGGTAAGGAGTCAGTGGGGGAAGGAAGTGAGCCAGGCCATGGTGGTCGGGAGAATCTTGCAGCCTGACTGACTAGCAGCCAGAGTGCTTCTTTATTTATACAGGACTTAGTAAGCAGGGATACATTCACATGCTCTAAAACATAGATCATTTCATTTTTGTTTTTGGACATGTGTTTCACTTGCTTTTGCTCATCTTTTAGTCATCATTAGTAAACTATGACAGAACAGAGTTATCATTTCCAATCATTTTCTCTCAAGTTTTGACATCATTAATAAAGAGTTATCATTCTTCCTCATTAACTCCATAACCCAATTTTTAAGAATCTAGAGGCATAAGACAGCCTCTTCTCAGGCTAGCAGCTTTGGTTGCTTCAAGGACACTAGACCAAAACAAAATCTTCAAGCCACCCCAGGCATTTTGCCATGTCCCAAGCAGTGTATTATTAACTCTTAATGAACAGAGTGCCCAGGAAAAATCCTCAGGCTAAAGCTGCTGCAGGTATTATTCAAATTCTGGCATAATAAAATATTTNTATTTTATATCTTTATAAAATTTGCCTATATGTNTAATCCTGGCATTCTGTTGTTCCTTGGTCATATGTCACCACAGTGGCTCTGCATGTGCTAACTTATCTAAGAAAGGGAGGTCCTGATNTCTCATATTTTTATCATCTTTCCACTCCATACTTTGCTCATCAATATGTTTCTGTGTAGGTCAGAGTTGTATGCCACTTAATTCTCTGAGTGTATAGTGGGAAGATGCTTATAATCTGAACTGTGGCCAACTCCTCTAGCCCACCAAATCTTGTTGACCTTTTTTGAGTTTATTTTGTTTTGAATAGCTTGCTCCAGTGTAAGTACAGGCACATATGTTTCAAGAATGTCTCATAGCCTCATGAAGAGACCGCTGGCTTCTTTATGTGTCACAACCTCCAAGGCATAAAGGAAGACCTTCAAGTAGATAAGGATATCTTCCTAAAAGTGGGAGGGGAATAGTATGTTCAGGACTTTCCTGGGGAAGCTTAGAAGCAATACTCCTGGGAGAAGACATAAATGATTCATACAAAATTTTCCGTCAATCTAATATCCTCCAATTGCACAAATATTAAAAGTACCCCAAATACGCCACAGGTGGAGATGAAAACCAAAGGTGGCACATTGGCCATCATATGGCTCAGCTTTGCTGGATCTTTGTCAAGCAGCTGTGTTGGCCTTTTGACTTTTGCTGTTCCCATCAGATATGACTGTGCCAAGCAACCCCAAAAATTCTACTAGGAACTCCTACTTCTGATAAGCACCTTTAGTAAAGTGGGTAGATACAAGGTTAACAGAAAGAAAGAAAGAAAGAAAGAAAGAAAGAAAGAAAGAAAGAAAGAAAGAAAGAAAGAAAGAAAGAAAGAGAAAGAGAGAGAGAAAGAAAGAGAGAAAGAAAGGAAAAAATCAGTAGCTCTCCTATATACAAACAACAAACAGACTGAGAAAGAAATCTGGAAACAACACCCTTAATAATAGCCACAAATAATATAAATATCTGGGGGTAACACTAAACTAAAGTGAAAGATTTGTATGACAAAAACTTCAAATCTTTGAAGAAAGAAATTAAAGAAGATATCAGAAGATGGAAAGATCTCCCATGCTCATGGATTGGAAGGATTAACATAGTAAAAATAGCCATCTTACCAAAAGCAATNGATAGATTCAATGCAATCCCCATCAAATCCCAATGCAATTCTTTACAGACCTTGAAAGAACAATACTCAACTTCATATGGAACAACAAAAAACCCAGGATAGCTAAAACAATCCTGTGCAATAAAAGAACATCTGGAGGTATCACCATCCCTGATTGCAAGCTGTATTACAGAGCTATAATAATAAAACCTACATAGTATTGGCATAAAAACAGACAGATGGATCAATGGAATTGAACTGAAGACCCAGATNTAAATCCACACATCTATGGACACCTGATTTTTTTTTATAAAGAAGCCAGAAATACACAATGGAAAAAAGAAAGCATCTTGAATAAATGATGCTGGTCTAACCGGATGTCAGCACGTAGAAGAAGGAAAATTGTTCTATATCTATCACCCTGCAAAAACTTCAAGTCCAATTGAATCAAAAGACATCAACATAAAACCAGATGTACTTAATTTAATAGAAGAGAATGTGGGGAATAGCCTTTAACTTACTGCCTCAGGAGTAGACTTTCTAAACAGAATACTGATAGCACAGGCACTAAGAACAACAATCAATAAATGGGACCTCATGAAACTGAGAATCTTCTAAAGGCCTTCTAAAGGACACAGCCAATAGGACAAATTGGCAGTCTACAGACTTTCACCAACAGAAGGCTAATATTCAAAATATATAAAGAACTCAAGAAACTAGACATCAACAAATCAAATAATGTAACTAAAATGGGGTANAGTTCTAAACAGAGAATTCTCAACAGAGGACTCTCANGTGACTGAGAAACACTTAAAGAACATCCTTAGCCATCAGAGAAATGCAAATCAAAATTACTTTGAGATTCCATCTTATACCTGTTAGAATGGCTAAGTTGAAAAATACAAGTGATAACACATGCTGGTGAGAGGATGTGGAACAAGGGAGAACACTCCTCCATTGCTGGGAGTACAAACTAGTACAAACTAGCCACTATGGAAATCAATATGGCAATTCCTCAGGAAATTGGCAATCAATCTACTCCAAGACCCAGCTATACCACTCTTGGGCATATACCCAAAGGATGCTCCATCCTACCACGAGGACACATGCTCAACTATGTTCATTGCGGCTTTATTCATAATAGGCAGAAACTGGAAACAAGCTAGATGCCCCTCAACTGAAGAAAGAATAAAGAAAATGTGGCACATTTACACAATGGAGTATTATTTGGCTGTTAAAAGATGACATTATGAAATTTGCAGGCAGATGGATGGAACAAGAAAAGACCATCCTGAGTGAGGTCACCCAGACCCAGAAAGACAAACATGGTATGTTCTCACTTGTAAGTGGACATTAGCTGTTAAGTAAGGGATAATCATGCTCAATCCACAGACCCAGAGAGGCTAAGTAACAAGGAGGGCTCAAGGGGAGATGCATGTATCTCCCTGGGAAGGAGAGTAGAATATATTCTGTGTTCCCAGGCAAATTATGAGGTGCATTTTTGTGGCCCTTGCCTGTGTGTGTTTCTGTTTCAAACTAGAAGATAATCAGTTCAATGAGGCAGATTAGATGGATTCACCTCTCTTCCTGGATCACTGGGAGAGGAGTTGAACAGTTGTTAAACAGTCAGTCTTAGTAATCCTCCATTGTGAGCACCCCTCTTTAAGAAAACACAATTCTTTATTGATTCTTTGGGAATTTCACATCATATACCCCAATTCTGCTCACCTTCCAGTCCCTCCGTAACTGACCCTCATCCCCCAAAATTAATTAGAAACAAAACAAACAAAAAACCCACCTTGCTCCTCCTTCTTCCTAATATCTCTTCTTTCATCCTAGTGGCATTGGGAACTGTGGTGTGTCACAGTTCAGCTCCATCAGCAAAACGTTCATTGCAATGAGTCATTGGTCTGGTTCAAGGCCTCTGGCACACCATCATCACTGGACCTTCACTGAAACTCCTCTCAGATATCCTGCTGTTGCCCCCAGTCATGGGGATCCTGTGGTTGGACCAGTCCCTTCATGCACTCCAGCAGATCATAGATGGGAGAGATGTTAGGGTGAGCCAACCCAAGGCTCAGGATGTGAGTCTGGGTCATAGTTGAGGTGGTCAGTCCAGGCCACTGGGACTGCCCCCCCCCCAGGCCAGGGGCAGAGCCTGCTTTTCTAGGCCCATGCCATCAGGGCCAGTCATCCACATCTGTGGTGAGTGGTGGGGCCACCTCTCCCATTTGTGGGACCAGCTCTTCCATAGGTGGCAGGGCCAACTCTCCTGCTGCAGTGCCCAGTGAGGGGCTGGGCCAGCTATCCCAGGGCCAGTGAGGGGTGGCTCCGGCTCAGCATGGCCCTTGGATTTCAACACACATGGTTCCTATGACCCCTGTGGTAACACAGGCCATGGACACCATCACAGACCCCAATTGCAGTAGGAACATGGACCCAGACATAGCCCATGGCAGTAGCTCGGGACCCAAGTAGCAGCACATGCCACCCAGATTAGAAAGGCCCTGGTGAAAGCAAGGCCCTCAGACACCAGCATGGCCCCAGATGACGGCCCAGACCCCTGGCATCAACATGGCCTTTAATGGTATCAGAAGTCGTGGACATCAACACAGACCCTGGCTGCAGTAGGGCCACAGACCCAGACATGTCTCTCGGCATCAGCTCTGGCCTGGATGGCACCATGGTCACAGGTGTATGCACCTCCCTTAATGATGCTGTTCTCCTTAAATAAAAAGATATAGAAATNACAGTGGCCACTGGCACCAGAGATGTATAGAAGTGCTATGGATCTGAGTCAATAGAGACAATGGGAGCTGGAGAAGACCTGAAGATAAACTCTAGGTTCTGTCTGCTCAAAGAGTTCCAGGAAGCTGTTAAGCCATGAGTATGCTGAAGGCCTCAGATGTCACTGTCAGCTGAAAGTCTCAATACACAAGCCATGTTTAAGAGCTGTATATTATTAACATTGCCCACTTTGAGTTTGATAAATTTAGTTGTTTTTTGTTGTTTTGTTTTGTTTTTTGAGTG
>LZPO01044587.1:95601-108145 GCA_001675575.1 Neotoma lepida | reverse complement strand
ATATATATATATGTAATAATAGTATAAAAGAATAAATTTTCAATGAATAAGATCAATTTCTGAATCTGCTTAGAGATGAAGGATATGCTGTTGGGTATCCAATTTTTTATTACATGTGTTATTGAATTTTAGTTGTTTTATTTTTAACTGAATTGAGGGTATGTGGTTTTTGTTGTTAAACAGTGTATAGTTTTTCATGTCTGAAATTTTTTTTGTTTAAAAAATAAAAATGATTGTATGTCATTTTCAATACATCTAGTTTACAAAGATAGTTTCGGCCTAAGGTGACAAAACCACTCTTAAGTGAATATTCTGAGTAAAAAAAATCTGTTCTTCCTGGTCTGAGAATGTTCTTTTTCAACCACAGAGACTGCCTCAGGGAGGGGAGGGAAAGACCTGAATCTAGACAGCAGGACTCATGTGTCCTAGACAACAAAAAGATTCAGTGTTCTCCTAGACCATATTTGCACTCATGAGCAGGAAAACTTAGGAACAAAATTTAATTCAGTGCACGGAACTCTGAGTGCTCACATGTAATATGGAGAGGACGGTCAGTATGACTACTATCCTGCCCAAGCAGTCTATGATGGAATTCCATGCCTGATTTATAAGGTCCTTCATTACAGAGGAATCAGATCTGATGGTATCTTCACATGCCCTTGAATAAGCCAATGATACATCAAGACAGTCTCAGATTCTAGGTTGGGCCATACTAAACTATGTACCAAATGTATTGTAGAATATTATTTTAAGATGTGTTACATTTGTTTATGTTGTGGAACATTTGTTTAATGATGCAAAGATGTGCTGCATTCTTTTATGTTGCATTTGTTTAGCTCTGTGAAGCTGTGTTTTTTTGCCTGCCTAAAACATCCAATGGTCTAATAAAGAGCTGAATGGCCAATAGTAAGCCAAGAGAAGGGCTAGGCAGGGGTGGCAGGCAGAGAGAAAAAAATAGATAAAGAAATCTGGAATGCCGTGGGATGTCTTTCCTAATGCTGTGAATATGTGTTGTTCTCATTAGTTGATAAATAAAGCTGTTTGGTCAATGGCAAGGCAGAATAAAGTTAAGCAGTACATTCAAACTAAAGGCAGAGACAAGGAAGGGTGGAGTCAGGAGAGATGCAGCCTGGCATCCAAGAAGCAACAAGATACCAGCAGACCAGTAATGCCAGTCATGTGGCAACATGTAGATTAATAGAAATGGGTTAATTTAAGATGAAAGAGCTAGCTAACAAGAAGCCTGAGCCATAGGCCATACAGTTTGCAATTAATATAAACCTCTATGTGATTACTTTGGACTGAGCAGCTGCAAGACCAGGTGGGACATAGAAAAATGTCCATCTATACTGGGAGGAAAAGAAGAAGGAGCAAGAGAACAAGGAGAGGAGGACTCCAGGGTCCAGCTACCCAGCCATACAGCCACACAGCCAGCCACACAGCCAGCCAGCCACTCAGCCACACAGCCACAGAGCCAGCCACAGGGTAAGATTGAAAGTAAGATATACAGAAGTAAGAAAAGGACAAATCCCAGAGGCAAAAGGAAGAAGGGATAATTTAAAGTTAAGAAAAGCAGGCAAAAAAACAAGCCAAGCTAAGGCTGGGCATTTATAATTAATAATAAGCCTCCATGTGTGATTTATTTGGGAACTGGGTGGCAGGCCCTCTGAAAGAACAAAAACAAACAACAACACAAATGTGTCACTTTATTTTAACTACCCTATACACACTNGTTCAAATCTAAGTTATTTAATTAAATAGAAACTATTTCTCACCTATGTAAAACCCAATCAAGTATTTCTGGTGGGATGACTTTCCAAGAAATCATCAAAGGACCTATACTTCTCCCTTCTTGTATTTCTTCTTTTCTTTAAATTCTATTTTTCCCTTTTATATATGTCATATTGTATATATATGTATATATATTAAATTCTGTTATTTATAAGTGTCTGCATGTGCATGGTGTGTGTGTGTGCATGTGTGTAGATGTGTGTGCATGTGTACTTGTACATGTGGGAGCCATAGGTCAAACTGGAATGTCATTCCTCATCAGTTGTCCACCTCATTTTTTAAAGACAGGATCTCTTATGGTTACTGGGAGCTCACTGATTCCACAAAGCTTACTGGTCAATGAGTCACAAGAATCCTCCCGTCTGTCTCCCCTGCAGTAGACTACAAGTGTGTGCTACCACTCCCAGCTTTTCACACAGGTATTTGGAGCCTAATGTCAGTCTTCAAACATTCATGGCAAGCACTTGACTGACCAACCCATCTCGCCATCCCTTCTTCCTTAAGTCCTTGCTGTTATTTATTGTAACCACCATCCAGATGTGCAGAGAGAATGGAGGATCACTCAATAGGGCCTTGTAGACCAGGCCCAGAGGTGACATTTGGCACAGTTTCTGTGCTGTAACCTCGTCTCAAAACCAATCTAACAGAGGGAGGTGCTATGATATACATTCTAGGTATATTCAAGGATTTAGATAATGTCTTTTGGTGACCATAGAGCAATCTCTACCAGCACCTGTCACTACCTGTAGTACACTAATCATTTTGTTTAAATTATGGAGAATATGATAAGATTTAAAGTTTTCTTTTATAGAAGAAAATTTCTTATATCTCTATGCAAACAGCAAAAAATGACTACTATTTATGTAGCTTTATGTAACTACAGCTTTAGAAGACATGCACTTGATTAGTCCTTCATTCATTCCCTCTCTTCTTTCTTCCCTTTCTTCTTTTCAAGCTTTCTCCTTCACATACTTCTCAATTTTCTACTGAGCTAGGCAGCAAGAATAATGTGATCAATAAGATGAAACATTTTAAATCTTCCCTTAAGAAGTTCCTATTGTGCAGGAGCAGGCAAATAAGCAATCATTTACAGCAAAGTGTGACAATGGCTGAGAGACTACATACAACATCACAGGAGCCTTTATCCAGAAAATGAGAAGGTGGTGTCAGCGCTGAGAATTAGGGGATGAGTAGAAGCTACTGTGAGTAAAATAACAGCAACAAAGATTCACATGCTAGCGGTGCATTGTTACAGGGTGAGAAATGGCAAAGAGCGTGGGGTCAGGGAATAGAGGCGCCATTGTTATAGCATGAAGCATCACATGGACCATGGACTCAGTGGGGGGGAAAAACCATCGTTACAGCATGGGGACATGACATGGAACTCCACACAGCAGTTTGGCAAACTGATGGGAAATGGTGAGAATTGAGCATTCTATTGAGAATTCTATGGAATCAAAGTGTGGATGGTTATCAGCTCTCCTAAGAGATAAAATTTTAAGCATAAGAGGAGGAGTGATATGACCAGACTTCTGCTTGTTAGAAGATAATCTTACTTACTAATATGAAAAAAAATCTAGCAGAAGCAAGAAAAGATTCAAGGGGTAGGATTCATAATTGATATAAAGTTCAACAATGGCTTGGCTTAGATTATGACTGGCAAAGGACACTAGCATCACCAAGCATATGCCACCTGACATGTAAGCAAAACCCAGAAAATGTATCTTTAAATCATGTTTCTATTCAGAAAGTGTGTAACCTGAGAACACTTGATATTAGACCTTAAAGGACTATTCTATCTAATCTCTAGTCATCGGATTATTTAGATGGGGGAAAGGCTGTCAGTCATTCTACAGTCTTGCCCTCTGAGCAAGTAGTCAGTCCTGCTCTGAGACTGAAGGTGTTGCTCCTTTTTACACTGACATCTTCTCTCCTGTATCAACAGAAGAGTTTGCATACACCAAAGCCACTGAGTCTTGGCTCTTCCTAAGGCTGGCATTGGGATGATATCTATTGAAGGTTAACTTAGAACAAACAATCAGCAACGTGTGTGTTGATTACTTCCTATAGAATTGAGTATAAACATGCTCTTATAATTCATAAGTGGCTCTGGAAATACTAACTAGTACTCAAGGAGGTAAAGCAAACAGGGCTTGGAAACTGATTGGATGTATGATGTTAGAAGGAGGGCTGTGATAGGGATGTCTTCCAAGGCTGCATCTTAGATAATTTACAAACAATTAAAAGAGAAACTANTTAACATTCAGGATAAAGAATTTGATGTTAAATGTGAAATTAATTTCATTTCATATATTTCAAAATAGAGGAGACTATTGGAAGTTGGTTATGAAACTGAAATTCAGGAGGGAGAATTACACCAGAGTTAAGATCCAATATTGATTCAATAAGACTGAAAGGGTTGCTTCAAAGGCCATGTGTCCAAAGTGAAGAGTGACATTTAAATGAAAGATAAAAGAATAAAAGTTGACAATGGAGTCTGTGAAGGACCTAATTTTTTTTCCCTTTTAAAATGAGGGATATAATGAAATCTGTAGTCACAAAAGCCAAAAAAGAAGTTTTTAAGTTCCAGGAAGAGGCCAGAAAATAAAGATGAAAAAGTGCCTATTGGACTTGGCATCATCCAAGCCTGGCCTCCTGATTCCATTCTCTGACAGCATGGAAGGGAGTGAGAGGATTTGGATTGAGAAGTGATGTCTAAGTAGTAAGTGAGATATAATAAGAGTAAATAATTATTAATAAAATAAAGTAAGGAGGATTGATTTTCTGCTGTTTAAGATTTTCTTTTCTAAAACTTGGAAAGGTATCTATGACATATANATACAATGGAGTAGAAGTTTGAGAAGTAACTGATAAGACATGGCATTTAGGACGCAGGAACAGACTTAGGAGGGGAGGGTTCCATGTTAACAGGCAGCAACGAACAATCNCAGTTCTTTGTTGGTGGCTACATTTGCTAATTTAATAGTTGGAATTTCTGGCAGACATCACATGATGACTCTGGTTTCATTTATGANNCAATCTCAACTGCTATGGATAGANGAAGTGGTAAGGTCACATACTTAAACATAGAGAATGTTGAAAGTCACCATGATGGAAGAGGATCTCAGCAAATCTAAGAGGAACATTGAGGAGGAACATGTACCTCCTCAAAATTAGAAAGGATGAAATTGCTACTCCCCTCCAAGATAAAGGACCTCCAGGGATGCTTCCAGCAGTGTTCAATGTACTGTGCTTTCAAACTAGGAAGGAATATCGTTTAGTAGCTGCATAATTGTTAGAGGTTAGGTGGGCATGGAAGACAGAGACATTAATAATATAACAGCAGAAAACAATTAGNCAAAAATATTTCTGCTGATACTATGAAAGAAAAAAAAAGCTTTTCAAGATTGAAGAGTTTCATGACATGGCAATTAAATGACAGTAATTGAGTGAAAGAAGAAAAAGAAAAGGAAGTGGAAATACTTTTAGAATGGATATCTTAGTTTGACATTGCACAGACATCAAGATATAAATTACTCTGGTTTGGATAATGGATCGCCAGCTTGGGGCATTATGGGGCACTGGTAGAACCTTTACAGATAAGGACTAATGGAAGGTCTTGGGTCATTTGGGGGGGATTGTAGTATCCAAATCCCTTTCATTTCTTTATTTGTTTCTCTTGCCACAAGGTAAACAGGCTTCCTCTGCTTCACCCTCCTGCTGTGATGGGCTGTGCTGACACAAGCCCAAAATGAGAGGGACAATAAATCATAGATGGAAGACTGTGAGTAAAAATAACCCTTTCCTCTTCAAGAGTTGGTTATTTCAGTTATTTTTTATAGTAATAAAAACCTGACTGCTCTTGCATAGTTATGAAGAAATAGATTTGGTTATAGTAATATAAGAGCATTCCCCTTTGTTGTATACCTACATTAGTTTCCATTTATTTCAGTACAATAAAATTGACATTTTACTTTTAGTGTATAATTCCAAATAAGTAGACTGTGTTATTCAGATTTATTTTTAGGCTTACAGAAAAACTTGAGCAGGAAACGAAGAGTTCTCATGTATCACACATTTGCCTATATGCTGTACATCATTAGTATATTGAATAAATGTGATGTATTTGTTCTAACTNATATTGGATATTATTATGAAATTTTGTATTTTACAATAGGGTTCACTCTTTGNTTTATGCAGTCATGGATCTGCTTTTTCAGTAATATACAGAGCAGTTTCATTGCCTTAAAAATCCNGTATTCCCCGTTCCTCCCCTCCTACATCCTCCCACAATCCACACCAGTTTCCCATCTTTCTGTTGTCTGAACAGTTTGCCTACCTCAGAAAATCATAGTTGAAATCATATGGCTTGTGCTCTNTTTGGATGGACATCTTCCCTAAGNTAATGCCTTCTACAGTTCCTCCATGCTGATTTTAGCAGCTGGATCACTCACTTTTTAAAGTCAGAATAATGTCTCTATTGTAGTNAATATCATTTTACTATGCACTGTTGAAGGACAGCTTTGTTGCTTCCAAGAGATGGTAACTAGGAATAAAGCTGTAAGCATTCCTTTGCAGGGTTTAGTGGGACACTGGTTTTCAGTTCACAACTGCCAGACTAGGGCTGGTGAGGTGGCTCCGTGGGCAAAGTGTTTCCTATGTGGCTTAGTTACTTTTCTATTGCCATGACAAAACAGCATGCCCAAGGCAGCTTATAAAAGAAAGAATGGAGGGGCTCCTAGTTCCAGAGGGTTAGAATCCGTGACCATCATAGCCATGGCAGCAGGAAGACAGGGTACTGGAGCAGTAGCTGAGAGCTTCTGTCTGATCTAAGGGCTTGAGCCACAGACAGAAAGAGGAAGAGGAAAAGAAAGGAGTGGGCTTTTAAAACCTCAAAGTCTACCACCAGTGATACACCTTGTTCAAAGGGCCACAACTCTTAATCCTTTCCAAAAAGTTCCACCAACGTCAGAGCAAGCATTCAAATATCTGAGCCTATGGGAACCATTCTCACTGAAACTANGATACTATGTAAGCAAGGGCATCTGAAATGGAATCCCGAGAACCCACCTAGATCAGGACATGGTAGCCCAGACCAGTAGTCCCTGAACTACAGGGAGGTGGAGAAAGGCGAATTTATTCAAGCTCACAGGTCAGCTAGCCTGGCAAAGGAAGTGCAAAAACAATCAAACCAGATTCTTTCTCAGACAAAGTGGAAGTCAAGGACTGACAGCTGAAGTTGTCCTCTGATTACCACATGAACACAGACAGACAGACAGACAGACAGACAGACAGACACACACACACACACACACACACACACACAGTGGGTCTAGAGAGGAGGAAAGGGATTGAGAATTTTCCCAAAGTGGCTGTATCATTTCCTCTCCTTCTATCCAGGAATGAGAGTTACAGTGACTTCATGTCTCACTAGCACCAAAGGTTGTCAGAATCTTGTGTTTTTAGCAGAATCTGATGACATATGGTGTTGAGTATTTATTTCATATGTTCAATTGCCATCTGCATATCTTCCTTGAGGAATTAGCTGTTCAAATATTTTGCCAATTTAATGATTTGCTTTTTTATTTTTTATTTTTGTGTTTTTTGGAAACCAGCCATTAGATATCTATTAAACAATTATTTTGTGCCAGCTTTGGTATTTTAAATTCTTTTAACTATATTTTTATTGGGCTGAAGTTTTAAATTTTTTAAGTAAAATTTTGAAAATTAATTGTGGCTAGGTGTGGTGGTATACACCTTTAATCCCAGCACTTGGGAGGTGGAGGCAAGTGAATCCCTGAGTTTGTGGCCAGGCTGGTCTACAGAGGGAGTTCTGGGACAGCCAGGGCTACACAGAAACCCTGTCTTGAAAACCAAATGATGATGATGATGATGATGATGATGATGATGATGGTGATGATGATGATGATGGTGATGATGTTGTTATGATAATGATGATGTTGTTGATGATGTTGATAATGATGATGTTGATGATGATGATGATGATGATGTTGATGATGATGGTGATGATGGTGATGATGATGATGTTGATGATAATGATGATGTTGATGATGTTGTTGATGATGTTGTTGATGATGATGATGATGATGATGATGATGATGATGATGGTGATGATAGTGTGAGTGTGTCTGAGTGTACCTATATGCATGAGTACAGTGCCTGTAGAAACCAGAAGGGAGCATCAGATCTCCTGTGACTGGAGAAAAGGCAGCTCTTGTGCCCTCCTGATGATAGTGCTGAGAACAGGTCTCAGGTCTTGTGGAAGAACAGTACAGTAACCACTGAGCCAGGTTTTCAAACCAAAGTTTTGACTTTAATAACATCTAGCTCAGTATTTTTTTCTTCTTCTATTGATTGTACTTTTGTGTTGTCCCTAAAAGTATCATAGCAAAATCCAAAGCCATGTCGATATTATCCCATGTATCTTCTAGAAATTTCATAGTTTTACATTTCCATTTGGATATGTGTTCCATTTTTAGTTAATGGGTTTGGGTTTGGGTTTGGGTTTAGTTAATAATGTTGGGTTTGGAATCACTTGAGGGGATGTAAATGTCTGATTGCATAACATTAGTCATTGAAAATATAATTTCTCCATTGAATTGCTGTTACTTCTTAATCAAAGATCAGTAGATTATGCTTGTGTAAGTTATTTCTGGGTTGTCTATTTTTGTCAATACAATGCTGATTTACTATTGATTTATATGAATTTTGATGAATGCATACCTTTCTTTGTCTAACATGACCAGCATACAGAACTGGCCTAGCACTCTCCATAAGTCCCTCACATTACCTCTTTATACTTACACCTCCCACTCATAGACACTTTTTAGAAGCAATCATTTAGATCTGATTTTCATCACAATAATTTTGTATTTTTGGACTGCTATATGTGTTAAATAATATAATTTTCAGTCTTTCATTATTAGCATCTATCACTCATTACACATGAGGCACAATGTTTTTGTGATTCACCCTGGGTCTCATATATCAGCAATTGTCCCCATTGTACCTGATGTACCATTTTCCTTCTATGAGTATACCACCTTTTGCTTATGCAGTCCATAACTGAGCAAACTTGGGTTACTTCTAATTTTGGGCATTTGAGGACTAACTGCTATATATATTCTTGTATAGATTTTAGTTTAACTCTATGTATCCATTCCCCTAGCAAAATACCAGGAATGAGACACTGAAATTCATGATAAATNTATGTCTATTTTCAAAGAAAGTAGTCNACTATTTTCCACATTGGCTATATTACTTTATATTCCCACTAGCAGTGGACAAGAGATAGCTCCAGATGTCACCAGGACTAGATGTTGTCAAGAGTTTGGAGAGTTTGTAGTTTGGATATAAATAGGTGGCAGAGGAATTTCTTCATGATTTTAATTGAGCATATTTTCATTTGGTTATATGCCATTCACGTATCTTCTCTGATGAATTAACTGACATCATATTTTCCCATGTTGGAAAGAAAAACANTATGTTGTTTGGTCTTTGTACTGTTGAGTTTTGAGGTTATTTAAAATAGGTTGAAGCTCTTTGTCGAGTATGTGCTTTGTGAATATTTCCTCNCAAACCTTAGCTGTTCACCCTTCAGTCTAGTGTGAATCTACAATTGTAAAATATGATAAAGTTCAACTTGTTATTTTATTCTTTTATGTCTCAGGATTTTGTTGTCAAAGACTATAACTTCTAATTCTTTGTATTGTTCTAGGTCATGAATATTTTGTCTTAGTTTTTCAGTTTTTCATCTTGTATTTGTGTATAGCTTTGAGTTAATTTTTAAGATGTGACACCTGGGTTAAGATTTGTCAGCTGGGTGGTGGTGGCGCACACCTTTAATCCCAGCACTTAGGAGGCAGAGGCAGGTGGATCTCTGTGAGTTCGAGGCCAGCCTGGGCTACCAAGTGAGTTCCAGGAAAGGCACCACCAAAGCTACACAGAGAAACCCTGTCTCGAAAAACCAAAAAAAAAAAAAAAAAAAAAAAAAGGTTTGTCTGTATGTCACATTGTTCACCACTTATTGGAAGCTCTATTTCTTCTGTGGAATTGCTCTTGTAGCTTTGTCAAAGATCAATTGATCATTCCTTTGTGGGTCTCTAGTTAGACACTCTATTCTGAACAATTGATTTCTATGTTTATTCCTTCCCCAATACACTATCTTGATTAATATGGACTCATAGTGATGCTTGAAAGAGGATAATGTGATTCTCAGTATTTATTCTTCTCTTTCAAGATTGTCCTAGCTCTGACAATTTAGTCAACTTGTCCTTATCTACAAAGGTCTTGCTNAATTCTTGGTCAATATNGAACTCATTTACAGAGGANGTTGTTTGACACATTAACATATTTGCTATAAAGACTCCTCTAATCCAAGAACATATAGACTTTCTTAATTTAGACCTTTAATACTTTCATCACCTTTTGATGTTTTCAATATACAGGTTCTGTACTTGAAGTTTTAGATTTATTTATATCAAAGTATTTTGGTTTGGCTAGAGCTGCGCTAGTGTTTTTGTTTGAATCTCTGGTTTTAATTGTTTCATTTTAGTACATAAGAAAAGGTTTGCTTTTCTGTACTGAGGTATTTTTGTAATGTCACTAAACATTTTTTTTTATTTTTAAAGGTGTCTAATGTTTATTTTTCTTTTCCTTTGGGATTTCCATGTTATAATGATGGCAATGTTATCTTTCAATGAGGAAAGTTAGGTTATTTTTGTTTATAAAGAACAATATGAAGTTTTTTCCTTTGGCAGTGAATAAAGAAAGTGTTGCATACTGTGTTTTACAGGAGTAGTGAGAATGTTAATTTCATCTTTCCAAATATTTAGAGACTATTAAGTCTTTCATCATGAATGTGATGTGATGTTAGCAGTAGGTAATAATGGAGGTGACTTTTATCTTTTTTGNAATGTTTCCTACTTTGTGGAAGTTGTTTTAATTAGCATACAAAGTTATAAATTTTATTATGGCATTTTATACATATATATCATACTTTGTTCTTATTGCTCCCCACTTTCTACTGCTTCCACTGATGTCCATGTCCCACTAGAGGTAAACATTAACAAAATGTTTCCAGATATAGGCATAGATAAAGACTTTCTGGAATTGATTCTAATGGCACAGGAAATAATCTCAAGAATTGACAAATGGGATTATATGAAATTAAAAGGCTGAACAGCAAAGGAGATAATGAAGAGAATGATGAGACAGTCTACAGAATGGGAGAGACATCTTTGCCAACTATATATCAGACAGGATATTACTTTCTAGAATCTCTGAAAACTCCAAATTTAATCCCCCAACTTAATTAATAAAATGGACAGATTTTTTTAAGAAACACAAATAAATAATAAANACTTGAGAGAATTTTTTTCAATTTTAGGTTGAGATTGAATTTGACCAAATTCTTCTTCATCATCAATTGTTTTAATAATAATTTTTCCTTATCTGGACTCAATATGGTACATCATTCAAANATTTATAAACTAGAATCAGTTTTCTTCCCCTGGGTGAATCCTATTTGATCATAGTATATTAAAATATGGTTATTATCACATTGCTTTATGTAATTTGCTGATATGTTATTGATTTTGCACATTTAGTAAAGGATTATAATTTGTACTCTAACTTTTTTCTATTAGTTTTGGAACNGAGTGATGTAGTTTCATAAAAGTGAGTTTGGAAATGTTTCTTCTCTGTTATCTGAAGAACTTTGTTATAAATGCTGCTAATTTTAAAAGTATTTGTATAATACGTTTATGAAAATGTCAGAAATTTATCACATCTCAGTTGTTTTTCTTCCAAATGTTCCATTAATCTA
The DNA here is from genome assembly GCA_001675575.1 of Neotoma lepida. Classification (NCBI taxonomy): domain Eukaryota; kingdom Metazoa; phylum Chordata; class Mammalia; order Rodentia; family Cricetidae; genus Neotoma; species Neotoma lepida. The sequence goes on along the minus strand of LZPO01044587.1, from coordinate 96,507 downwards.
ATGTTTTAATGAACATCTGATTTATCTATTTCATCTTGCAAGATTATTACTTATGGTTTGGAAAGNAATTGCATAGTTACCAAATAAAATTTCAATATACTANGTAGAGTTGAGTGGGATTTGGTTATTGTTGTGGTTTTTTTCTGTATATGAATTCTCTAGTATGAGAACCTCTTTCAGTTAATTTATTGGTAATATGTGTAATTTTCCTTTTATCTTTATCAATGTCTATAAAATTTTTATTGATATTTTCAAAAAATAAGATTTTGTTCTCATTGCTTTTTTGTTTTATTTTCTTTTAAAATACTTATTTATTTATTTTACATCCCAATCATAGTTTCCCCTTCCTCCTCTCCTCCCAGTCTCTCTCTCCACCTCCCCCCTGACCCTAANCTGCTTCTCCTCATTTCTAGTCAGAAAATGGCAGGGCTCCCATGGACATCAACAAAACATGGCATATCAATTGCAGTAAGACTTGCATCTCCCCTTGTATTAAGGCTGGGCGAGGCAACCCAGTATGAGGAGTAGGATGCCAAAAGCCAGCAAAGGAGTCATAGACTGGCCCTGCTCATGCCATTAGGAGTCACACAAGAAGAGCAAGCTACACAAATGTCACATATATGCAGAGGGCCTAGGTCATTCCCATGCAGGCTCCCTGGTTGTTAGTTCAGTCTCTATGAGCCTCTATGAGCCCAGGTCAGTTGTTTATGTTTTCTTGTGATGTCCTTGATCCCTCTGACTCCTACAATCCTTCTTCTTTCTCTTCAGCAGAATTCTCCAAGTTTGGTTTAATGTTTGGCTGTGGGTCTGTGTCTGTTTCCACCAGTTGCTGAATGAAGCCTCTCTGATGCTTTCTTATCTTTATTATTTCCTTCCTTGCATTGAGTTCATTTTGTGTTTTTTTTT
>LZPO01044587.1:13399-24539 GCA_001675575.1 Neotoma lepida | reverse complement strand
TCAGGCAAATGCAAATCAAAACTACTTTGAGATTCCATCTTACACCTGTGAGAATGGCTAAGATCAGTAACACAAGTGACAGCTCGTGCTGGTAATAATGAGAAGCAGGGGGAGCACNCCTTCATTGCTGNTGGGAGTTCAAACTTGTAGAGCCACTTTGGAAAGANATATGGCNGTTCCTCAGAAAGTTGAGACTCGATCTACCTCAAGACCCATCTATACTACACTTGGGCATATGCATACAGGATGCTCTATCCTCCCANAAGGACACTTGCTCAACCATGTTCATTGCAGCTTTATTCATAATAGCTAGAAAATGAAAACAATCTAGATTTCCCTCAACTGAAGAATGGATAAACAACATGTGGTAAATTTACACAATAGAGTGTTACTCAACTATTAAAAAAAATGTCATTATGAAATTTGCAGGTAAATGGATGGAACTAGAAAATATCATCCTGAGTGAGGTAACCCAGACTCAGAAAGATAAATATGGTATGAATGCAGTTATAAGGGGGTATTAGCCATTATCAAACTACAATTGATAGACTCAGAGAGGTTAGGTAAAGAAAAGGGGGTTTTAGGGGGGTGCAGGGATCTCCCTGGGAGGGGGAGCTAGAATCGATTTTAAGGGTAGAATGGGAGAAGGTGGCGATAGGAGTGAAGGGATCAGGTAGGGGGGACATTAAGTGGAATAATAATTATTATTATTTTAAAAATCTCTTTCAAAAGGTGATTGTGCTTATTTTGCTCTTTTCATACTCCTTGTGGCTCAAATAGTGCTTAATACAGATATAGCAGAATAATTACCTACTGAATGTTTGACCGAGTAAATGGGTCTGTATTCTCCATCTGAAGAGTATTTTAAAGGTACTCTAGCTGAGGATTTGAATTNTTTTTCATATTTTGGTGACATTACTCTGAACAGTGAGNGTTAATGACAACAACCAGATTTGAGTGTATGAAAATAAGTCCACCTAAGAGTTGATACCAATTTGACCCTCATATATGACACTGAAGATGGAGAGAAATTGGATGTCTTGGAGGTGTAAAAAAATGGCAATTACATATCCTTTCAGTGTAGTTGAATGTCTGTGCCACTTACTGAGGTATAATAGGCTACTTATTGGCAAGGAAGGCTATGAGTTCAAACTTGGAAATTTGAATTTATTTTGAGCCTGNTTTAGGTTAGATACACCCAAGCAGATGAATCAGAGATTAATTGTTTATTGGGCCAACAACATATTCATGTTTTTTTAAACACTTGAGTTTTGTTGATAATGTTTCCTAATTTGTGGTACCTTCTTTTGCTACCTAATTTATTTTTTTATGTATATAGCCTCAAACCTTGGCCAGGGCTAGTGATATATTTGGTAGTCTTCCTGTAAGTTTAATGTATATACCTGGAAAGGCCACTGTGCTTAAGGAGAAAGTATAGAACAAATGAAAAAGATCAAGGACCAGTAAAGACATTGAGAATGTGGAGTCTGCAAAGACAATGAAGATAAATCTATTGCTATTAAAGACCAAGAAGGGAGACAATAATTCCTACATTTTTATTTAAAAAGATAACAAATGGCCCCAATTTGGCAGAGTCTGGACATAATTCAATGCCAATGAGTAGCATTAACTTCTTTTTTATTCTAAGGTCCTACTACCCTTCCAAATATCATTCTCCAAGGCAGCATGGAGATATCATTAGAAGAAAGGAATTGAAACATGGGGAACATGAGGACACAGAAGGCCTGACTTAGGAAGGAAAATGGTTGAGACTGTTCAGCTAAATAGATTGGGGATTCTTTCTGGGCAGGTTTGAATTATATAGGCTATAAAGGCTACATAGACTGGGAAGACTTAGAGGGCAGCCTTCCAAAGATGCTGGGCATCCACAGTGTACAAAATAATGCCAAGTACTCAGTAAAGTCACATTTTTAAATGTGACTTACAGAGAAAGTAATGTATTGGCTTGACTCTCAGTTAAGTCAGGATTTTCACACCTACTATTCTGCTAAGAAGAATAATAGACCCTCAAAATTGGCCATGTACAAATTCCCCAACCTANGAATATATTCCCTTACAAGAAAGTAGAACTTTGTGTATGTGATTGAGTTAACGATTTTGAAATGGAAACATTCCTATAGACTATCTNAGTGGACCCATTCTAACCATAACCCTCTTCACCAACAAGAAGCAGAAANGTCTGAGTCTGAAATAGATTAGAGATGCTCCTAAGCTGGCTTTAAAGATAAAGAGACCATGAGCCAAGGGATGCAATTTGCATTTAAAAACTGGAAAAGACACTAAATGAGATTCTACTCTAGATATGCTCAAGGGACCCAGACTGGATGACACTGTCTTTAGCCCAATAAAACTTATCTAGAACTTCTGATTTATACTAGAATAAAAAACTAAGTTGACCTGGCTTTAAGTCATTAAGTTTATTGTAAGTTTTACAATAGCAATAGGAATGCCTCACTTAACCACTGGGCATTATGAAACCGGTAGGACATAACCACTGGGCATTATGAAACTGGTAGGAGAGCCCAAATTCTCTTCCTTATCGAGCAGNGTTCACTTTTTTATACTGGTTCATTTACCAAGCCCACATGAACCACTCTAAACTGAGCAGTTTACATTCAAAATAATATTTCATCTACTCATGGGATTATGGGTTTATAAATTATATTATAGGACATTATTATAATTAAATGTACAGCTCATGAAGTGGGGAGATTTCTACTGATATTCTCAATTATTCATATATTCTGGAATTCATTTATTAGTCATTCACTAATCAAGTAATTAAGTGTCTTGAATAAGCCAGAAATTGCTGTATTTACTGAGCAGTCTTCAGTAGAATAGTCAAGAGATCTATTTTTAATAGCATATGAAAAATATGTTCTAGCTGGGTGGTGGTGATGCATGCCTTTAATCCCAGCACTTGGGAGGCAGAGGCAGGAGGATCTCTGAGTTGAATGACAGTCAGGTGTATGGTGTATGTTCTAGGACAGCCAAGACTACACAGAGAAACCTTGTTTCAAAAAACAAAACAAAACAAAACAAAAAAATAACACATGTTCTTTTATGATATTTCAAACATTTCTTTTTGTTGTTTTTCTCCCAAACTCTTACCCACTCTTCCCCTCTTTTGTACTCTCTCAGCTCCTATAGGCTCTTTTCCATTTTCATGTCACCTGTGACCTTTTGTTCTACTCCCCTNTTCTTGACAGTCCCTCTTCCCTCTCATCGTCTTCTATCTAGCTAGTATTACAGTCTGCATCAACTCTTAGAACCTGAATTTATACAAATACAAACATAAAAAATAAGTTAAGATCCACATATGAGAGAGAACAGGAGTGTTTTCTCTCTCTGAGACTAGATCACCTCAATTAACAGTACTTTTCAATTCTATCCATTTTCCTGCATGTTCCATAACTTCATTTTTATTACTAGTTGAGTAAAATCTATTGTGTTTATATGTCACCTCATTATCTGTTCTTGTGTGTGAACAGTCCAGCAATAAACATGGATGTGCAAGTATCTCTGAGGTAAGACCTAGAGTCCTTTGGGAATATGCCCAGGAGTGGTATGTCTGGGTTGTGTGGAAGTTTCACCTCCACACTGAATTCCATACGAGTTGTACTAGTTTACACTCCCAATGATGGCCTCTTTAATAGGTCAGAGCATGGCAAACATGGCACCAACAGGTTTTGCCCTTTACCATTCTCTCTCACTTGCTAAACACCATTAGATTACATTCCTAAATCTAGGCCTCAAGGTCCAATGCCTTATTTGGCCACTGATTCATTCCTGAGACAAAACACACACCAAGGTTCAACAATCAGAAATTCATTATTTGCCTGACATGTCCAATCAGGATTTATCAACTCCTCCTAGCACAGATTTCCCCCTTTTCTTCTTAAAAACCAACTCCTGCCAAAAACACCTGCTGCTGCTGCTGCTGCTTGCAGCACCCCACNCTACCACTGCCCCTCTGGGGTAGTAAATCTTCTTGTGCTGAGAATTTGGTGTCTGGGTGTGTCCTAAATTGACTTCAAGGGGCTACCTTCCCTTACACCCACCAAGAGTTGAGAAGAGTTATGTTGAAAGAATTTTCATTCTAAAAAACAACAACAACAGCAACAAAACTACAGTAAAGATCCAAAGTCAGTAAGACTGCCTGGTAGTGATAATAGTCTTGTTATGATACAAGGGACCAGAAGTCATACCAGGTTCCCTAAAGAGATACTGTTTAAACATATGTCTAAATAAAAAGAAGAACCCAACCACAAGACAGAACACTCTAAGTAGGGAGAACAGCCAGCAATTCAGGAAACTGTGACGTCACATTACAGAGTACAATGCACTAAGANAGACATGGATGTAAGTTTTGAGTTTGTTACAAATTGGATATATCATGTAAAGCAAATTATGTATCTGAGATTCAGCACTGTTGTATGTAAAATGAGGTAAGAGTATCCTTCACTGAATCATGGTAAAACTAATTAGCTTTATTTATTTTATCTTATTAAAATGTTTGTTAATATTAATATCAATTTGTGCAAATACTTAGCACAGACTGAGAAGCCCAACACACTTTAAACTCTTCCTTTTAAGGAAATGATACCTAATGTTCACCTGTCTATTTTGAAGACATCTTCCTAGAAGGTATACCAGAAATTGTAGTCAGATGTCACTCAGGGGCTTGTACTATCTAGGTTTGTTTGTTTGTTTGTTTGTTTTTGTTTGTTTGTTTATCAAATTGAATTTTTTTCTTTTTTTTATTTAACAATTTTTTTATTCATTTTACATACCAACCACAGATCCCCCTCTCATCCCTCCTCTCACTTCCCTCATTCCCCCATCCCCTCCTGCAAAAGGGTGAGGGCTCCCATGGGGAGTCAGCAAAGCCTGGTACATTCAGTTGAGGTAGGACGAAGCCCCTTCCCCCTCTACCCATCTTCCTCCCCCCAGCATCAAGGCTGAGCAAGGCATCCCACCACAGGGAATGGGCTCCAGAAAGCCAGCTCATGGACAAGGGATAGATCTGGATCTCATTGCCAGGGACCCCTCGAACAAAAGGAGCTACACTACTGTCTCTTGTATGCAGGGGGCCTAGTCTGGTCCCATGCAGGTTTCACAGCTGTCAGTCTAAAGTTTGTGTATATCATCAGTAGCACAGACACTGAGAGCAACAATTAATAAATGGGGTCTNCTGAAACTGTGAAGCTTCTGTAAGGCAAAGGACACAGTAAATAAGACAAAATGACAGCCTGCAGAATGGGAAAAGATCTTCACCAACCCTACATCGGACAGAGGGCTGATCTCCAAAATATATAAAGAACTCAAGAAACTAGATATCAAAACAATCCAATTACATTCAATTAATGCAAATGATACAATTAAAAATGGGCTACAGATCTAAACAGAGAATTCTCAACAGAAGAATCACAAATAGCCAAAAGACAGTTAAGGAATCACGCAACACCCTTAGCCATCAGGGAAATGGAAATCAAAATGACTCTGAGATACCATCTTATACCTGTTAGAATGGCTAAGATCAAAAACACTGATGACAGCTTATCTTGGAGAGGATGTGGAGCAAGGGGAACACTCCTCCACTATTGGTGGGAGTGCAAACTTATACAGCCACTTTGGAAATCAGTATGGTGACTTTTCAGAAAATTAGGAATCAATCTAACTCAAAACACAATGATACCACTCTTAGACATATACCCAAGGGATGCAGCTCAACCACATCACAAGAACACTTGCTCAATTATGTTCATAGCAGCATTATTCATAATAGCCAGAACCTGGAAACAACCTAGATGCTCCTCAACCAAATAATGGATAAAGAAAATGTGGCAATATACACAATGGAGTATTACTCAACTGTGAAAAACAATGACATCATGAAATTTGCAGGCAAATGGATGATACTATCTAGTTTTTGTTAACTTGACACAAACTGAAGTCATCTGGGAAGAGGAACCTCAAACAAGGCATTGCCTCCATCAGATTGAACTTCGGGAATGTTCGTGGGCCATTTTCTTGATTAATGATTGATGTGGGAGGGCCCAACCCATTGCAGGTTGTGCCATCTCTGGGTGGGTGGTTCTAGGCTGTATATGAAAACAAGCTAAAATCAGTGCTTCTCTGTGCCCTCTGCTTCAGTTGTTGTCTCCAGGTTCTTGCCTTGAGCCCCCACCCTTACTTCTCTCACTGGTGTACCCTGCCCTGGAAGCGTCAGCCAAGTCAACCCTTTCCTCTTGTAAATTGACTTTGTCATGGCATTTAATCATAGCAACAGAAAAACCAACTAGGACAAGGAGACTCACAAAATATTTGCACTTCAGAGAAGAGACTGCATGTTGAGATTAGGTGATAGTCTTAAGGGTCTCATCTCCACATAGGAACAAGGCCTTTGAGATGAAGACAGTAAACTTAGAATAGTGAGCTATGCTGTTCAGGTGGTTAACATTACTGAGGAAAAAGAGCATAATTTTGACANTATCCAACTCTAATTTCTCAGTCCAAGAACACTGTCTTCTTTGATTGTTTTCCCAAACCAGCTAATTAAAAATGTCTTCTCCTGATGAGAAAGCATGATTGACAACCACCATCTCTTAAACCTACAGCTGTTACACAATGTGTTTCTTTCATCCTAACATTTGCACTTAGAATGGATGGGCTGTTGTCACTCTATGAAATTATCTCAGCACAGCTTTGTACACGGTGTGATGCTTTTCTAAGCCCTTCTGGGACAGAAGTTGCAAGCCCTCCCTGGTGNGCTGGCTGGGTCAGCCACAGCAGAACCAGGGATAATTGCTTAATACAGTGCGAACACTATGTTGCATGTAAACACCGTCAGGAGGCAGAGTCACCAAGCTTCCCCCAGGAAACTAGCAGATTTTCATAGGAGGTGTGCCCAGAGCAGCTCTCTGGAGAGGACAGAGACGTCTCTTCCCACGGAGGAAAGGGGATCACAAATAAATATCTGCCATGTGCCAGATCCTTCACAGTGGACTATATAGAATGCAAAATTCAGGAAGAAATGCTTTATTTCATGAAAGTTCACATTTCATTATCATATAATCCTTGTTTGGCCAGTATGATCTGTCTTCCCTTCACCTTTCTCACTGGGACTGGCCATCCTGGTGCCAGACAATGTGTCTACATCTTGAACTCTTCGAGGGCAAGTCCTTGACTTTCTAACCATTGACCTCTCTCTTGGACAATATGATGAACAGACGTTTTATTGTCACTCTTTTCCTACTCTACATTCATCTCCATTTCTAGATATTTGACTTTGCCTGCCCCTTTGATATGTCAGTGTCCTGAGAGCCATTTTGAGTTTCTTTCATTGTCTTTTTGTATTTTCTCCTGGCAGTTCAGCCAGGCAGTTCAGCCGCAGAGGCAGGTGCTAACCAAATGTTGAACACTCAGCCTGGCACAAATATTTATGCTTTCTCAAAATTCACATAGCCATGGGTTATAGACAGGTTGCCTTTATTCTCTCAACAGTAGAGTACTGAAAGGACATTTTACATTATCTGGTCACTTTGCAACCTAAACATAGACTTACTCAGGTAGTTACAATGGATCTACAGACACTGTATCTAAATCTCCAACTTATTTCCAAACACCTCAGCAATGATAGACTTGAATCAGCACAAATTCTTATCCCATGATAAGGCCAAGCACATGGAACTCACTGATTAACAAACTGGCATTTCTGAACCTTTTGCGGTGTTAAGTTCACCTACGGTCCCCATTCCATAGTTTGAGAATTTTTGGATTTCTCAGAGATGTTTTTCCAGTATAAAAGTGATTGAGGTTCTCATGAATTTGGTTTCATCTGCTGCTGAAATAATATATAATTTTTGATTACTCCCTCTTTGAAAAATCTTTCTAGTTCTGTAGCATGTTAATATGAGAAACAAGCTGTATATTTTATCTCCCTATCTCCTTATTTGTGTATATGTCTCTTGGGATATGATGTATGCATATGAGTGTACATGTGTGTGCAGTTGCTCTCACCATGTGTGCACATATGGAAGCCTCATATCAACACCGAGTGTCTTCNTTTACACTCCATCTTATTTTTGGAGACAGGGTCTTTCAGTGAACCTAGAGATCACTGGCTATGCAGTGACTACCTTGGGATTGGCTTGTCTTTGTCCCACCAACTCTGGTATTACAGACACATTCTTCACCTGGCTTTCATATAGGTGCTGGAGATCCAAACCCAGGTTCTCATGTTTATACAGCAAGCACTTTACCCAGTGATCCATCTCCTCACCCCCTCTGTCTCTTTTATTAAATGTTTGCTTTATTGACTCTTGGGTATTTTTGTGTAATGAATTGTGTACTGGCTAATTTTATGTCAACTTGACACAAGCTGGAGTTATCTGAGAGGAGGGAACTGCAACTGAAAAACTGCCTCTGTAAGGTCTCATTGTAGGACATTTTCTTAAAGAATGATTAATGGGAAGAGGACTTAACCTATTGTGGTGGTGCTACCCTTAGGCTGAGCAGGTCATGATGACCAAGCTAGTAACCAGCTGTCCTCCATGGCCTCTGCATCAGGTTTGTGCCCTACTTGAGTTCCTGTCCTGACTTCCTTCAATGATGGATTAAAATGTGAAGTTTAAGCCAAATAAACTCATTCATCCCCAATTGCTTTTGGTGTTGGTGTTTCATTGCAGCAATAGAAACCCTAACTAAGACATGAGCTTTATAAAAGTTGATTGTAGATGGAAATGGGGAAATTAAGATGGATGTTAGCCACAATGAAAACATAAGAAATAACCTTCAGTTTTAAATTTCTTTGAAATTCTTATCTAAATAAGATGTCACATTCTGTTTTCTCCCTGATTCTCTCTCCTAAGGACTACTATAGCTCCTGCAAATAATGCCAGAGGTATCCAGTGAGAATTCGGAAAGGCAGAATGATATAGAATATTCCTTTATACTGTGATGATATTTGTCACTGTCATTGGTCTAATAAAGAAACTAACTGGTCAACAGGATAAGGTTAGGTGGGAGAGCCAAACTGAGAATGCTGAGAAGAAGAAGGGCAGAGTCTGGGAGTTGAGAGCAGATACAGAGAGAAGCAAGATGGGCATGTCATGCTGAGAAAAGGTACCAGGCCATGTGGCAAAGCATAGATAAGAAANATGGACTAATTTAAAATATAAGAGCTAGCTAGCTAGTAACAAGCCTGAGCTATTGGCCAAGCATTTTTAATTAATATTAAGCCTCTGTGTGGCTACTTGGGAGCAGCTTGTGGGACAGAAATTTCTACCTACAAAATGAAAAAGGCATTACATATCAGTTAGCTGTCCTATAATTCAGTAGTTCTCAACCTGTGGGTCATGACATTCTGAACTGGCATATCACATATTNACATTATGATTTATAACAATAGCAAAATTATAGTTATGAAGTGGCAATGAATTATTTAATTGTTGGGGGTCACCACAACATGAACTATATTAAAGGGTNTCAACATTAGTACGGTTGAGAACCAATGCTATAATTGGAGAAGCAATGTATTTCAGGTCTACCTAGTCTACTGAACAGTAAAGAACAACCCAGACCAAGTATTTTCTAGATTCTTAAAGTCATGGGACAAAACATCCCAGCAAGGATAGTTTCTTTGCCAGGTTGAATGATGGTCCCTCTGACATGAGAGAGGTAGTACTGATTGCCAATTACTAGCTTCATTGTTTTGTGTCGCAGAGAACTTTTCACATGGCAATGGAGTACCAAGTAATTATGCAGACTTTACAAACTGGTGCTACGTGCTCTGCCCGCTTCATACACATGGCAAAGTGGTCAGGACTTCAAGCCAAGCATCTTGTCATCTATCTTCACTGAAGGATATGTATGTAAATGGGATGTGTGAGGATACTGTTTCACTACAACTTTTTTTATTAGTTATTTTTGTGTGACTATGACAAAATACCTGGCAGAAATTATTTATGGGAGGGCAGAGTAATTTCAATTTATAATTATACATGTTTTGAATGCCTTGTGGGGTTGGGTGGTCAGGCATAGCAGAGTTCACAGTGGCAGAGGCTCCTAACATCATGGTGAGCAAGGAAACAGAAGAACTGAAAAGGGTTCTGGCTATAACTTTTAAAGTTCCCTTCCCTAGTGGCTTGCTTTGGCCAGCTAGGGACCAAACATTCAATACACAAATCTCTGGGGGACATTTCATTTCAAATCATAACAGTGTCCACTACAAAAGAATCTTTCACATATTCAAGTGAGGTAAGATCATCATGTGTACAGCATGCTTTTTCTTTAGCCATCTTTTAATTGGTAGCCCCATAAATGAAGTGGTAAGAGTGGCATTGCAAACAGACTTCCTCTCTCCAAGATTCATAGTATGTCTTTAAGTGCTGATTATCCACCCTTACAAAGTCATCATCTGACACTGAACCTCTGATCTAGCAACTTTCACTAAATGGCAGCAATCCATTGCAAATGACCGCTGTTTTACTTCATCTTTTTCAGTTTCCCCATTTCATTCTGTTGAATATTTTTTCTCTTATTGAAAATAGATTCTTTCCTCATACAATATATCCTGATTGTAGTTTCCCTTCTCTGTACTCCTCCCAGTTCCTCCCCACTACCCCTCCCCTTCAGATCCACTTCCTTTCTGTCCTTCATTAGAAAAGAACAGGCTTCTTAGAGGTAACAACCAAACATGACAAAATAACATATTATATATTTAAGCTAAAACTATCATATTGAAGTTGGACACAGCAACCCAATAGGAGGAAAAGAGTCCCAAGGGCAGGCACAAGAGTCAGAGACCCACTTGTTCTCACAGCCAAGAGTCCCATAAAAATACTAAACTATTAGCTATAACATATATGCAGATGACCTGGTGCAGACTCACGTAGCTTATGTTCTTGCTGCTTCAGTCTCTGTGAGCTCATCTGCACCTTGCTTATTTGATTCAGAAGGCCTTGTTCTCCTGGTGTCCTTTATCCTTCTGGCTCTTACAATCTTTCCACCTCCTATTCTGGGGAATTCCATGAGCTTTGAGGGAAGATTTTGATGAGATTTCCAATTTAGACTCTCTCTCTCTCTCTCTCTCTCTCTCTCTCTCTCTCTCTCTCTC
>LZPO01044586.1:132492-157711 GCA_001675575.1 Neotoma lepida | reverse complement strand
CTGGCCAGTTAGCCTAACTCAGTGAGTTCCAGGCTTGTGAAGGACCCTGCCTCAAATAAACAAACACACAACAAGGTAGCCACTATATGTTGAATGATAGCCAAGGTTGTCCTCTAGCTTCTATGTGCTGCACACATGTGCACCATTGTGTGTCTGTACACACACACACACACACACACACACACACACACACACAAGCAAATTTCTTCAACACATAAGTGGTTTATGAGTAGAAAGGAGATGCTGATACCTAAGAAGATAAGTGGGCAAAAGCCATGAGCAGCCAATGAAAACACCACCTTTCATGTATCCAACTGGCAAAGATACAGGGTTCTGAGAACGCATGGTATTGGCAAGGAGATAAGAAAATACAGTCACATGCTGTTGACTGGAATAGAAATTGGTAGAGCTCTGTGGGAGGTCACATGACTACATTTATCCAGATTAAAGAGTGTACACTGTTTGACTTATCAGATCCACTCTTTGGAGTTGACCTTAGAGACACAGAACACATACCAGTATACTCACTTAAATGCTGCCAGCATTGGCAAAGTATGAGAAATGGTGGCGACGCTAATCCACAGTGTACTGCTGACACCGTGATGCTTCCTACCGTGGAATTCTACCATGCAGCTGTGAGAAGTGTAAGTCGGCACTACATAGGCTGACACACAGTGACCTCCTAGACACTGGAAGAGGACATGGGAAAGGGCAATAGGACAATGGGTAGACCTCTGGCATCAGTGTCTGCAGAAGGTAACCGAGGCACAAGGACAAGGGGAGCCTTTCCACTTTACATCTTTCCCATTTGTTCAGTGTGTACCATGCAAGTGTGTTACCTGACATCACTTAAATAAATTTGTGTCATTGGTCTAAACAACCAGGAGTCCTAGTGAAGGTCTGTNGCCCTGGGGTCAGGGCTTCCAAGATGAATAAAGAGGTGGTGAGGGGAGGGAGCACCCCCCACCCAGAAGAGAAGGGCCCTGTATAATCAAGCATCCCTCATTTCATGCCCCAGCTGGCCTGTTCCGGAGGCTCATATGTCATGCTCACAGTTTTTTTGCCATCAGAAATACAGCCCAGAAATCCGGAAACAGACAGCTGGAACCTAATATTGTCTCAGAGAGGTCTTTTATTCCTGAGAGACTCAAATCCAGGGCCACCTCTACCACAGGCTCCTGTCATGAGGCCCGCTACTCTCAGTTCACCAGGAAAACCAAGCAGGTATGAACAGGCCCACAAACACCACAGAAGCAGCTTTGGGAGTTAGGCCCTGGTCAGTTCTCTAAACCCTGCAGAATGTATGGGATCTGGAGTTGTTAGAGCTGATGGCGGACACAAAACCCTGATGTTACTTGGTCTCCATGAACTGTCAAAAAGGAGGGGATTTATTTTACTTCCCACAGCAGTCAGGCACAAGCCGGGCAGGGTGAACCCCACAGTCCTTCTTCTCCTGTCACGCCTTTAAGGAATGCAAACGTGGAAAGAGTCGACAGTGCACAAATCTCAGGACTCCACGTGGCTTCATCCACCCACATGACACACTAGACTCACTGCATGAACACATGTGCATCTGCCCAGAGGCTGGAAGGCAAGGTTAGCATCTGCTTACCATAGTTCCATCCCAGTAACCTGTGAAATGTTAAAGCCACACCCAGTAACTGGTAAGGAGGCCATTATGCTGAGCCATGGCAAAGAATGCAGTCTTTGTCATTGAATTCTTCACTATTCTAGTAAGAGCTATACAATTTCCTTCCCAGGAGCCATGGAAGGCCATGCAAACAGGGGCAACAGCCCTGGACAACTGAGTGGTGGCAGGTGTGCGGCAGGCTGGGATGAGACGTCAATACCCTCCAGGCCAAGCTTTCTGGCATTTTGTAGTGCCCAGCTTTAAGTGCTCTGAGAAGGGTGGGATGGTTCCGTGGGCAAAAGAGCTTCCCATGCAAGCCTGACTATGTGCTCTTCAAAAACTAGACTTCAAGTACATGAAAAAGACAGCTCTGATCTGTGCCAGTCCTGTATGTCCAGCCAGGCTTTCCTGGTTCGGTCATTAACCAACACTCTATTCCTCTCTTCCTCTGACGTCACTGTCCATACAGGTGACTGAGCAAGATAGTCTCAGACTCCTGTTCAGGAGAAAGCTGGGAAGTGGCCTTCCTGCTGGGCCCTGGCTCTCAGAGGCAGCCTGTCTTGACCTCTTTGGGGAGTGGGTGGAGAACGAACAATCACACATGCATGTATGAATCAGCCTTCTTTTGTACTTAGAAGAACATAATTTGTTAATTTACGGGAGTTGTTGGGGTCATTTAGGACGCTGACACAGACAATGCAGATGGGCTGGTTCCGTGGCTGGCAAAGCCAGGTAAATCAGCTATGCCTTCACACATGTATATCTGTTAATGGGGATGGACACACAAGGCAGGACATCACACAACTGGCCCAGAGAATGACAGCATGAATAGATGGACAACCTGTGGTAATGGGCACCCCCTTCCTAGCGACACTTGTGCTCTGAGGATGTTCCCTGGTGGTGATGACCCTGACAAGGGTCCACCAGGGTCATGCAAATCAAGTGGGAAAACTTGAGAGACTTTTTGCAGAAACAGAAATATGGACACACACTAACAGCCACCTCTTTCTTGGGAGCTCACCAGGTAAGANGGGTTGCTCAGTCTTCATATGCTATACTTAACTCTGGGATCTGCAGCTGTGGGCAGCCTTGCGCAGCCAGTGACTGCCACACGAAACCAGGACACAGCGGATCATACTCCCTTGGAGTCGGTTTCCAGACCAGGGGCTGCTCCTACTGTTTCCCTCTCTGCAGGTTACCAGGCCTGTCTTTAGAGGGAAGTGGGGACACCAAACACAATGCCCTGGCTTTGAGAAAGGCACCTGTGCCACCAATGCTTCCTGTCCCATTGCCTGAAGCCTCGAGAGCGAACGGCTGTGCTAAACTCTGTGTTCCTTGGCTCTCAGAGACAGGTGCTATTCTAACTAACCCTACCATGCAGATGAGTAAACAGGCTGCGAGGGAAGGCAGGGCTGGATTCTACCCAAACGGGAAAGAGGTACAGGTGGAATTCACTCTGTTACCTATGAGGACAGCATGGGGGTGCAACACTGGCCCCTCTATAGTACAACCCCCCCATCCTGAAAATTCCTCAGGGGTCCTCAGGAATGCCTACTCTGGGTCAAGTGCAGTCATTGAGGAGGGATGAGGAGATGCAGGGTAGCTCATGGTCCCTGTACACATTTAATATCAGTTTGGTGCTTAGTCACAAAAGGTTTCAGTTCTCCCAAAGGCTGAGGAGTTCCGGGCTAAACCGTGGAATGCGCCTGCAGAAGCCAGCAGCCTCAGGGTCAGCAGCAGGTTGTGGGAAAGGATGGGTAGACGAAGGGGCCCATGGGATGAAGGACTAAGGGAGAGCAGTACCTGCATGGAGCCAGATCTGTGCCAGTGTCATCCAGGGATGCAGCGGGCCCTGCTTGGGGGCACTGCTCTGCAGAGATGAGGCCACTTCGGACAATGCTTGCTCCACTCTTGAGGCTGCTACTGATGTGGCATGGACAGAGCCTGTGGGGGGTTTCAAGACTGTATTAAGAGTTAAAGGGGGGACCACAAACCGCGTACCTAACCAATGACCCCCTTCCAAACACAGACATGAGCACGCACATACACACACCCCTTCCCAGGATGCGAGGTATTGTTCTTAAAGAAACGGGGGCCAACCATGACGGCCCAGGACTTCAGTTTCACCCTCTGTCTAGCTGATCCTTTAGTCAACACACAGGGTACATGCTATGCTAAGCACTCTCCAGGAGCTCAGTCTGGCATGACGTGAGTGCTGGGGCAGGGAGCGCAGCTCGACACACAACAGCATCAGTGATGGACTACAAGGGGGTGTTACAAAGCACCCTGTGTTAGGGCTGAAACCAAGTAACTATGGGTGGCAGCAGAGGGAGGCCATGCTTGTTTCCTGGTGTAGTATCTGGAGTAGATGGCTGGCCATTCTCAAGACAACCCAACTTCCTATTAATTAGTGCATCCTTCCCTTCAAGAGATGGGCAGCACCATGGATGGGGACTCAAATTCTATGGCTTCACTAAACACTGGAGAAAGTACATGCTTGCTCTGTAGACAGCAGTTGCCTGTTGTAAGGCTGACACTGGAGTGGAGGACGGCCTGGATGCTTGAGCTTCAAACACACACCTATTTTCTAAACGCTGCGTTCTTGAAAGGCTGTTGGGCACATGTGCCAGGCAAAGGCATAGGTGTGGTGCATGAACCAGAACTGGAGTGGGGGCCTGCGGACTAGGGAGCATATTCTCAGCCAGGAGCGTGCAGCCCACTTCTTCCCAACATTCAGTCTTAGAGGCGTGGTTCAGAAGTGAGAGGAAGGTTCTCTTGTTATTTCAACTTAGAACTACTCATACATACATATTCACCTACAACATTCTTAATTTATCATTTATCGGGAAGTTCAGCATGGAGACAAACACTGCAACATTGTTAGTGGTAACAACTATCAAGTTATGAAATTTACAACATGAAAAAACATGTAAAGATAAATGCTCACTATGCAAATCAATTAAGTTCATTATTTATTGGGTAATACAAAATTGTGAACATAAAAAATATCTGAAAAACAAAACAAAAAAAATCTCAGTTGGGCTTTGGGATGTGCTATTACTTAGTCACATTTTACTATTATTATTCATGGGTTACTTATTTTAAGAGGCTTGGTAAGCTGGGCATAGTATTTCATGCCTGTAAAACCAGCACTCAGGAAGCTGAGACAGGACTGTGAGTTTAAGTCTAGCCTAGGCTAGATAGTAAGACTGTCTTAAAAAACAAACAAAAAAAGGAGGCGTTACAGCAACAACTGGCCATCCATATTGTTTAACTGTTTCAACAAGGTAGAAAGATGGATTCTTCTAAATATGCTCAGATTTTTGATAGGGGTTTGGTGGACAGAATCCAAAATCTACAGAAGGAAAATCATTCTACCTTCCATGGATAAACCCTAGGCAGACAGGCTTTTGAAGGCTCTGGAGAGGACAGCAGCCCCAAGAGGGCCCTCGGGGTTCTCCAGAGAAAGCTACTGCCCAAGAATAAGGAAACTGATGGCATGATGACACTTCATAGGGAAACCCGTGAAGCCTGGCTATGAATCTACCCTGCCTTAGACAAAATATGTCTAGAGCTATTATTTTTAATATAAATAGCAAAATAGTTCAGCTTGACAACCTTGGCTGTCACTCCTAGAGCTGTCCACCTTTTGTTTTGAGACAGTGTCTCTCACTGGCTTAGAGGTCTCTGGAAGAGGTTCTCAGACCGCTTTGGATGCCAGAAAATTATGAAGACTCTGAAGAAATTTATTGGGCTTTGTCTACTGATATTGCCACACTAGGAACTAAACCATGTTCAACAGGTTCACTTATTTAATTATTTAAGGATAATAATGCGCTGTGGCTACAGAAAAACCGTGCAAACTTTGTCCCACAATCTACGGATCCCTTGCTAAAGAATCTGTGGCTTTTGGAGGAGCTAATGTTGATTTTGGGATTAGCTATTTTGTCTTTTGCTCAAGAAAGGAACTACACGGTTCTTACTGAACTCTTGCCCAAATTATTTTTCTTTACAATATCTATAACATGACAGAATTAATTAATGCTTAGTGTAACAATAAATTTCACTCTGAATTAAGATCTGGCAAATGATGATGATGATGATGATAGTGGTGCTGATGGTGCTGATGGCAGCGGTGGTGATCAGTTTTACAGAACATGTTACATTTTAGGCTCCGTGGATAGCATTTTGCACTGCTTAAGTGACAGAATTGGGACTTTGAAGTGTCATGTAACCACTCAAAGCCATACAGCCAGTTGGTAAAACCAGGATGCAAACACTGTCTGATTTTAACCCCAACCTCTACATGCAGCCATAGGACTACCTCCTGCAGGAGGGCTGCAGCGAGCCTCCTACTGTCCCTGCAGTGAGAGATGTCTTGAGTCCTCAGAGCTTCCACACAAGTGTCATTATCACTGTGCAGACAATAGACTTCAAAGTAGATGCACTGGCCTTCCTTACTTGACTGTGTGGTTCTAAAAGACAGCAAGATGTCTTTTGTGCAGGCTTTTTCAAAGTCATTACAGCAATGCTCAGCCCATCCTAGGTACTGGATAGGTGTTTGCAGAATAAATCAAAGAGTAGTGTGGACAGACATATCTCTTTAGGACATTCGGATGCAATTGTGTGGGTTCAGAGTGGTATGGCCGCAGACTATGACACTGAGAAAATACACGTGGGTGTGCTCTGTTCTTCCTAATGGCTGGAAGGGTCTAAACGTCACTGCTTCCAAGGGCTTTTTCAATGTATCTGTCACACTTCTAGAAATCTCAGGCACAGAATTAAAGACTCATGTCATTTAGTGATTCTCTCCCTCTAATGCTGTTAAACCGTTGAAGAGAGGGGAAAGAGAGGGTGATCAGGAATCCCTTGCTATTCTCAGTCAATTCCTTGTTACATGGATCACACAGGCAGAAAGGCTTGCAGTGATGAAATCTAGATATGAGAGAATTCAGAGGCTTTTCATAGCAGACAACCAACAACAGTGGTCAAAGTACACAGCAGTTAGCATCTACTGTTCTTTGCAATGACATAATAAGTAAATGTTCCACTGGGTTAGAATTT
The DNA here is from genome assembly GCA_001675575.1 of Neotoma lepida. Lineage (NCBI taxonomy): Eukaryota > Metazoa > Chordata > Mammalia > Rodentia > Cricetidae > Neotoma > Neotoma lepida. Next base: position 151,017 of record LZPO01044586.1, on the reverse strand, counting down.
GGAGGAACAGCTAACAGCACAGCAAAACAGCAGCCATGTTGCCGTTGAGTAGAACTGAAATGGTGAGGGGGAGTATGTATGTGGTTGTGACTTCTGTGGGCACATAGTTGGAAATGCGGGTGCTCAGCCATCTGTTTCTAAGGAGCTCCTCTTTTCTCACCAAAGCAAATGCACACTGTGCGTGACCCAGGGGAAAAACGGAGCCAGAGTCTTGGAAAAGGAATCTGAAGGAAGACTAAAGGACATATTTCTAACTTGAAATCTAAGACTCTGGAGAGATGTTTCCAAATTATCAGGTTCAACAGATGAGCCAGGCAACATGCCCAGGCCTCTCCACATCTCTTATTTATCACACTAACTTGAGCAGCATGTATCACTGCTGTGACCCAGGGAGCACAGTGCTGTGTGCTGCAGCTGCCATGCCCTGCCAAAGAGACAAAGCTTCCTTTCCCCTAGGACATAGTGGCTGGGAAAAGCCACTGCAGGATCAGCTCAACTGGAGCTGATGGAGGCAGGCGAGACTACCCCCTAAAAGCTGGCCCAAGGTTTGTGAGCTACCTGCTCAAATGGTCCAAAGGGAAGATGCCTTGAAAGTGGCAACCTGAGTTTCCCTGGCCCATGTATTTTGTTCCCTCCTGCCCTGGACAGGCTGCCTGGGACACCTGATAAAACGGCTAAGTGCCATCTGAAGAACTGTCCTGGTTCCTAACCAANGCTTCTTCTAGGTTCAGCTGGTCCATCTTGGGAAGGAGGAGGCCAGGAACAAGGGTGGAAAGACCTCTCTCCATGGTGGAGAACCAAGACCTCAGACAAAGCCAGTCTCTGAACTCCTCCTGAGCTTCCCACATGGAGAGCTGCTCAGAAACCCTGCCATAAGTAGGACACTGGCAATGGCCAGCTTTGATTGATTTTCAGCTGAAGCCTTGGCCAAGCTCCTCTGCACCTACAGAAAGAGATGCCTGTGTTGATTTCATACAGATTTCAATGTGGCAACTACATATGAGCTCTTCTTAGCCACTAGAGTTCATCATTCAAAGGGACCCTAAAGACAACAACATTGCTAGGTAAAATTAGGAGGCTTACTTAGTTGTGGTCATCCTGCATTTTCACAAGTAGGAGTCCCCAATGAAGGGCACACACTTCTCTTCTGGCTCCCCTCTTTCACTGTCTGGTGGGACTAGAGAAGCGGCTTAGTTACAAGAACCCTGCAATTCCTTTCTCTTCTTGTGTCTTCTCAGCAGGGAGAAGATGAAACTTTTGTCTACCTAGGGACCTGGTGCTTATTCCAGAGCTAGGAGCAATTGACAGTTGTCCTGTTACATGTAAGAAACATCCTTTACCAAAAGAGAGACAGCATTAGACACAAAGGACATATACTTGCCAGGATTTGGGCAGTTCTTCATGCCCTGGCCCTGGAGGGTTACCTGGGTTATTTCATGCGGGGGAGGGATGGAGCGTGTGGCTGCCACACCCCACTCATCATCCACATTCTTTGTGTCCCTTGCTCCTTCAGCCCATACCTGCCTTCCTCACATCTTTTCTGAAAAGAAACCAAGCCACTCTGGTGTCTGGTGTGAAGCAATCACTTGCTGTTGGAGCTCAGATCTCATTTGCCTCTGTTCCCTAATGATTCAGTGTTATCTGTCAATAGACTTTATTCGCTGCCCATCACCTAGAAGCTGTGCCCCTAAAACAATCAGGGAAAGGAGAGAAAGCAGTTGTTTGTTTTTTGTTTTCCCCTAAAGACCTTGAGTTCTCAACAGCAATCTGAATGACTAAGCATTCTGCCATTTAAGCCTGCTTAAAGAATTCTCATTTGAACAGGAAAGCCCGTCTCTTAAGACAGGGCCTGGAATGCGTCTGCCCAACCCTGCAGCCTGCTGGCAGTGGTGGCCTGCTTGTCTCCACACCTGCCTCCTCCACATCAGCATGTTCTGATGAGATTAGCAACAGCTCTCAATTTTTGGAGGAAGAAGAAGAGGAGAGAGAGGCCACTCCTATTTCAGCCACCAAATTAGGCATGTTATCCTAATCCTGTACATTTCCTTTACATTAGAAGTTTTGGTTCTCTCCCCATAGTCCTGTCTGCCTTTTCTGAGGTAGTGGCTCTCCTACTGTGTTGTCATACATCTTCCTTATCTGTGAGCATCACCGTCTCCCCTCTCTGTGGCCTGTCTATCAGTGTGACAGCCAGGTCAGGCAACAGCAGCTTAGTGGACAGCTGCTGCCTCCCACTGGGTTCCTCTGATAAATTCAGGCCACTGTTCCTAGCAGAACTTCCATTTTATCTGAGTGAAGAACAGACTAGGATGGCCACACCCACAGCTCCAAGAGGAATCAGTTTTNCAGCCATTTCCAGTCTCAATTGGTTAACACAGACAAAATGTCTTCTCCCGAGGAGAGGCTATTTCCGGGGGAGAGCTTTGGAACAGGAGCCCATGATGCAGGGAGAGACAGGGCCATGTCATCTCCAGGGGGCATGCGAGGCTGAAGCAGTAGTGCCAAGGCTGGTGGGCCAAGAAGTCACGCAGAAGCATGAAGGGAAGCCATTCGCAAGCATGCAGGGATGCCAGCTGTCAGGGTGTTCCACACTGGTGGCTGTGGTTGGAGACAGTACCTTCTGGAGGACTACAGTGGGCAGATGTTTCCTCGGAGGCTTACTCACCCCAGGCTGTTCTGAGCCCGGCATAGATACTCGTGACAGGAGCACCATGGGAAACACCTGCCAGGCCTGGTGTTGTCCTGTCTGGACACCCACTTCTAGACTGACTTGTCAATTGCTTATGATCCCATTTAGGNAGGTACCACAGAACTAATTAAGGAAAATTATGTTAAATTAATACTGACTAAATGTAAATAGCAAAGAAAGGTTATATTTGAAAAAGATTGTATCTATCAGATAAACTTCTCAAAAATAGTGGGGGTTATCACTAATATTTTCATATATATATTTCTTCAAAAAAATCTACCTTATTAATGAGAAACAGTAGTTAAAACATGCCATTTGACTNTACACTATCAGANTGTGATGCTCATTAATGTCTGAGGGTGTAAAATTATCACTGGTCATGATGGAAAGTAAAACCCATTTCTAGCTGAACTTTCCTCCTATCCGATTTTAGACTATGCTCTCTCATTATTTCGTTTACTCTCCTCTCCAGGGATTTACTCCCAAACAGAGCAGNAGCCTTCACAATCAGTCATTGGAAAGATGGAGCCAAGAGCCCCAGTCAGCCCTGTTTATTTTATTTCATGTTTGGAGAGGGGAACGAAACTCCATACACCTTTTCCTCCCCAGTAGCAACTGCTAGAGCCCCTGAGAGCAAGGCCTCTGGGGTTCAGAGAGGGGGGCGGTGTGGAGGGAGCCCTGGCTCTCGGGCCCACCCAGTCTCTTCCAGACTTTGCATTTGGAGAGTCCCTTCCTTTGAGAGTCTCTGCTTCCAGGGCGACATCTCCAGGCACGTGGATGGGCCTTAAGCTCAGGATCAATCACTGTCAAATCACACAGGTGTGTGTAATCACAGCACTCCGCTTACATTTTTACATTTATGAGAAGCAATCTTCTTCTGCGGGACTGGCTCTTCTCAGGGACCTGGACGTATTTTATGAAGAGTATTGAAGTCTTTTGTATAAGTGTAACAAGTCTCTGTTGAAGGTTTTAATCTAGTCTAGTTTTTGGAAAATCAGATTTAAACTTTCTCAGAAAAGCTTGGTGTTAAAGGGGCCTGGTGGTGAATCCTTTTATGGCGAGCTTTAATGTAATGAAAATACCAAAATGCACCTGTTTCCTATTATGGATTGCTTTTTATTTGTGTGTGTGTGTGTGNGTGGTGAATCCTTTTATGGCGAGCTTTAATGTAATGAAAATACCAAAATGCACCTGTTTCCTATTATGGATTGCTTTTTATTTGTGTGTGTGTGTATGTGTGTGTATGTGTGTGTGTGTGTGTGTATGTGTGTGTGTGTAATAGATGTCACATGTTACTATGACTACTGAGGCCAGAAGAGAGCATCAGAGCCTTTGGAACTGGTGTTACAGGCCACTGTGAGCCACCTTATGTGATACTGAGTCCTCTGGAAGAGCAGGAAGTACTCTGAACTGCTGAGCCATCTCTCCAGATCCACTGTGGTGGGCTGGGAGTCACACCCGTTCCACTGTCCAGAGGTATTTCTCATCTACCCTCTGGGCTCTTGCTGCCTTCCTTCTGTAGTCCTCACAGCAGCACTGCCTCGGCTATGTTTATGCCCTGGAGTCTCAGGGACTGTGCCCCAGGTGGCAGAGCGGGCAAGCAGGTAGCAGTGAGATGATCACACCATCCCAACATTCCCAACACTTGAAACCCACAGTACACATTCAACAGTGGAGGGAGGTGTGACTCTGGAGGCCCTCCCAGGGTTAACAGATCGGAAGGCTACTTACTAACTGAAAAGAGGGAGGGGAGACCATGAAAGTGTGCTTCTGGAGAGTTGCCTTGGGACAACAGATCAAACCAAAAATTAAAACCAAGAAACAAAACAGTTGAAAACTCAAAATTAAAGCTAAGAAAGCAAAGAAGATTCTAATAACCTTCCAACTCTAAGTCTGGCTGGCTGGAATCAGATTTTATTTTTCCACTAACAATGACTTTTGTTTTAAAGTAAAGAAAGGCCAATCAGACATCCCCCTCTACACTGACATGTTCACCAGCACATGGAAACTGACCAGTTCATGCCATGTGTTTTGTTTCCAAAGCAGGAAATTCCAAAAGGAAGGGGAAAACAATGAAACCAGCAGGTTTTGGATCTCCCCACATATTAACTCTAACCCTCCNTCCATCAAAGTGCAGGACTGGGCTAGTGTTCATTGCTAGGAAAGTTGATCGGAATTCTTCACAATTAGATCCAGAAACTATTTGTCAGCAGTTTTATTTCTTAAACTAACAAGTTGCATTTACAAGGAAGAAAGATCCCTGGGACGGCTGGTTACTAGCCAGGCTCTCCCTGAGGATGGGACAATGGCTCACGGTTTCACTCAGAATAACCACAGAACACTGGTCTGGACATGTCACATTTAGCAGAAAGCCCAGTGGGTGCTCAATGCTCCAACAATTTACTAGTTTGATTTGAAGGGTCACTGGAAGAGCCAGAACTTCAGAAGAAACTCAGGGCTCCCAGGATGATAAAAACTGGCGGGGTGCAGAAGTTGGTGGGTTTGTTGCACGAACAGTGGGCAGTAGAAACATATAACATTATTCTAGAACCACAGGATCTCATTTAAGACAACAAACTCAACAAAAGCCAATGTAAAAGAAAAAACATTTTTCCCCCTGAAAAATCAAAGTTGGCAATTGCCCCTAGGCACTGTACTAAGAGAAAATGCTGCTCTGAGGTAGATAAAAAGATAACATGAACAGTTTATAAATATCACCTTATCTTTCACAGAATTGGGGCTGCCATGAAAGCAAAGCTGGGAACATGCTGTATGCAGATGAGTGAGGTCAAGAGTCACTGTTGGTGTGAACATGACTTTGGATGACCCTTTGTTCCTGTCCTGTACGGAGGCTTAGAGAACAGCGCCCGCCAGTAAAGACTCCTAGACAAAGTGGCTCTCCTTGGCAGCAGCCCTGTTATGGACTTTTGTGCAGCATGGAACAGCATTTGGAACAAAGATGAGCCTTATAAATCATAGACGCAGATTAAATCTGCCGGCGCTGCTGGCAGGAAAGTGAACATTAAACAAATGAGTGAAGGGAAGCAAGGACGGGCTCTCCCGGTGAGCACTGTGTTTAGGTCCCTTTTAAGGACTTCACCAACCAGTGTGGTTCATTTTAATATGGGGATTTTTTTTTTAAACTGAGGAGTCCTGGAACTTCTTAAAGTAGACTTTCAAAATTTCTGTATTACATAAAAGCAAGATTAGGCAAAGATGCTGTTCAGTCACTACACACTTTCATGATAGAGACCCTGTATCTTCCTTCTTTACAAGTGAAAACTGATTTCCAACACCATGTCTCAAATGTGCTCTGTGACCTGCTGGCACTGGCCTCAGAGGGGAAGGTTCTGGGAGCAGAGCTCTAAGGGCTTTCTATTCNATGTTGACAGGCAGGCAAATGTCATCTTTAGATTATGGCTTTCACTGTTATATGCAGTTAGAATTAATTAACTTCCAAATTGAAATGCAGACTTTTTAGGATTAAATTTGCAAAATATTATAGCTTGCCTTTTCTTTTGTGTGTGTGCCTATATATGTGTCCGAGGGTACACGTACGTAAGTACATGTTTTTGTCCAGGGCAGAGATAATCTCAGGTGAGGTGTCTATCATGGTTTTCTTTTGTTTTGAGACAGGGTCTCACTAAGCAGCCCTCGCTTGCCCAGCGCTTGCTTTGTAACCGGGCTGGCCTCAAGCTCTGCCCCCCAAGGATTAAAGGTGTGCACCACACCACACCCTTCGTGCACCATGCCAGGTGCCTGCCTTGTTGTCTTTAAGACAGGGTCTTGCACTGGTTTGGAACTCATCAAACAGGTAGGTTGGCTGGACACGGAGCCTCAGCAATCTGCCGGTCCCTGTCTCTCCAGCGCTGGGCTCACAATGCTCTGTGCTGTGCCCTGCCTTTAGGGGGGTGCTGGGAACCACACTTAGGTCTTCTTGCTTCTGTCTCAAGCACTGTGTCAACAGAGCTATCTCCTCAGCCTTTGACTTTGCTTTTATGCCTGCTCCAGGAAAGCACTGAAGGACCCAGGAACTAGAAGGGACACTTTGAAAAGCTTCACTTGTTTGGCTTGGAACCCCACCTCCTTTGCTNTTCATCGGAGTTTGGAATGTGGTCACTATCTGCAGCCTTAGCTTTCCTTCTGTCCCCAAGAGTTTTGGATTTCTAAATAAGCAAGCTCTTTCTTTCCCTGACACCTTTGATGGGGTTTCCTAGCCAGCTTATCAGTTGGAAGATTATCAGGAAACAACACACCAAGCAAATGAAGGGCATCTAAGAAGAAAGGAAAAAACCATGTTTACAGAGTGAAGGTTCCCGGAGGGGACCTGGGTCACTGAATGAATGAGCAGCTGGGGGCCACACAAAGGTGTCAGGTTTGGGATGAGAATGAAGAGGAGAAGACACAAACGGGTGGAGAGGAGATTCGGTTCTTGAGAGAGAAGAGGAGGAGGAGGAGTCTGACACTAAAAAGTGAAAGAGAGAAAAAAAATGAAAGCAAAAAAGAAAAAAACACCTTTAGAAACACAAAGAAAAAATNAACTAGCTTTTAATATACTCACATAAGCTGCGAAGAAAAGGAAGTCACGTAATACAGTCCCCTCTACCTGAACAGGAGCAAGTGCTTTCCCAAGAAAACAAATCTGTTTTCCACTGGCTATTTAATTGTTCTGCAACATCATGGAGTAAAAATAATTCTGATTTACCTGGGCAGATTCAGCAGTGATCCACTGAAAACGATCCATCTTTGACCTACAACATGCAGGGCCTTCTGCATGACACCCCCCCCCTTGACCTTCCACAGACTTGTTTTCTCTAAGAAGCACTTATATAATGTTCACTTGAAAACTCAAGTTTCCCAATGTGCAGTGGGTTTAGTGCAATGACATGTCGTGGTCCCAGTCTTGGGACGATGGAATGGTAAGCTTTTTGGGTGGTCTCTTGTTGTGTGCCATGGTTGGCCCTCTGGAAAGGAAGCTTGTGCCGCACCTCTCAGGCCTGACAGCAGGGGGAGGGGGTTTGGGGTGATGTAAAGACCACCACAGCTGCAACTGGAAACCTTCCCAAACAAAATGCATCAGACTTTCAGGTTAAAAGCTATTTTGCTTTGGATAGATGTCTGGTAGTATCAACCAATGATTAAAGATAAGCTCCTTTGCCCCACATCCTATTTCAAAGGCAAAAGAAAGAAAAATATCCCCCCCCTTTTTTTTTCAAAGGTTTTTTTTTTTTTAAAGATTTATTTATTATGTATACAAAAGAGGGCGCCAGATCTCATTACAGATGGTTGTGAGCTACCATGTGGTTGCTGGGAATTGAACTCAGGACCTCTGGAAGAACAGTCAGGCTCTTAACCTCTGAGCCACCTCTCCAGCCCTTCCCTCCTTTTATTTCAGGTCTTTTTCCAAAGAAAAGACAATGACTCAGAGCTTCAAGACTGTCACTACACTGGCTGGGGCTTACTAATGGGAGCAGTGAAGCCAGCGGACAAGAGAAGGAATATCATGCTCTTTAACGGGCTTTCGTAGTCTCTGTCTGCTTAATAAAACTCAGCTCCACTCTGCTAGCTGTGGTGGATGTGCCTGGGCCAGAGCTTATGTATGCAAATATCCCTCATATTCTTCCAGAGATCTGCATGTGGATAATTTCAGAGGTGGAAAACCCGATTTCTGTTAATCAACAACTTCTAGAATCAAGAACACTGAGTCTATACTGTGTAATGTCCAGGAATAATCAGGGTTTATACTTCTAAAAATTCTTATCATTCATATATATATTGACATATATGCACAAATGTATAACTTAGTGATGGGAATTCATTATCTTAGTATCTCTAATCTGGTATGTTTAAATTCTAGAGAAAAGCAAAATGTAGACCGAGACAACCTCCAGCTTCTCAAGGGAGTCTGTGTGTGGTGGGGACTTCTGCCCTGTGCCCCAGAGTGGCAGGAACAAGACAACTGAAAATTGCTATTGCTTTAGCCATGGCATCTTTCTGATGTCAGCATTGTGTGACTTTGCTTATGTCAGATGCCCTGGGATTTAGGAAAATAGGCATCGGGCATGGCATGGACTGAAAACACACTGCCACCTGTCAGCTTGGTTCTCCCAGACAGAATCTGATCTCNGAGCTACTCCTGTTAGACTAAAGCCAAGCTGACCTTCCATTTTTCTTCTCTCTGTAGCCCATCTCTACTGAACAAGCAGTGCTGCAGTGGATGTTAAAATTAGCTAGCCTCCACCAGCACCACATGAGCCAAGGAAGAAAAATGCCTGAGATAGTGCTGGCTGGGTGAGAATGTAAAACATGGGGTCATGGAGTCGTTCAGAGTTCTGAAACAGAATGAGGACATTGTCTAGGGATGTGCTCGAAAGTGAGGAACACCAGGACCGAGGAGCGCACACAGTAGTGACTGCTCCTGTAAGGGCAGGAAATAATGCGTGTGCTTGTTCGGAAGGGTAAACAGATGGCTACTAGAGACAATGCTTTCAGGAAGAAAGTGATGGTGATGGAGGTGTGCCATGGTCACAAAAGCTTCTCCATGGCACACTGTGCTCAGCCCCAAATGCTGACCAACCTGCGGTGGGCTACTCCAGGAGTGGCCTGTGGTTACCCCAGTGTGCCTGTAAATAGTATTTGCTAGCCAGGTTAACTCTATCAAGCCACAAATTTTGTCATTTCTTGTGTCCAACAATCATTAAAGCAGGACCAGGGACTTTGGATGGAACCTCGTAGGCTGATTTTGAATCTGGAGCCTTGGCAGGAATGATTTAGCAAAAGCCATGGGACGGCTCTGTGAGCACCACCAGGCTCCCAGACCTACTCCTCCCACCCATCTAGGACTGGAATTTCCAGAGGATGTCAGGAGCTGGGATGTGGCACATGGACAGGAAAGAGACCCAGAGGCTCCTGGGAAGTTATCCCATAAAAGACGAAGTGAGCCACATAGAGACTAAGGCTAACAGTGTCCCTTGTTGGGTGTTGAGGGGAGAAGTAGCAAAAGCTGGTTCTAATGGTGTTCTAGAACTACCTCTAAGGCTTGAAACTGAGTGAATTTCATTATGTTTTGTGGGTCTGTGGAGTCCCTAGATTGTCAGTGACGACCCAGCATTACTACTGGAACTGCCTATTTGCAGCTATGAAAATTAGGGAGGTGTGCTTACTTCCCTGCACCCAGGGAGCTGTGGGCACATGAACATGGAACACACTACCCCAAGAGGTCTTTACCAGCCAAGGAGAAACATTTGCTCAGAGGTAGTAAGTGCTATGGGCCACCACATGGGGACAGTAGAATTAGCAGCTCAGAAGCCCCTGCCACCCCACAGGTCCTCCTGCTGGAAAGCATGTGTGGTTATGTATGCATCTGACTGGAAGTCAGAATGGCTGATTTCAACAAGGGCAGAAGCCTACAGTAGATAGANCAGAGAAGAAACCTGGTGTGCACGGAAACCACCCAATTGTAGTTTCAAAGTTTAAGTTCCCAGAGTGAGGGGAAACAGATTTAAATGTTGATCTAGGCTAATATTACTTTCTTCACTGGAAACCAACACTGGNAAAGGAGATTGAAGAAGTGCACCTCAGTTAAGTGTCCAGCGTCCATCTATTTGCCTGAGGCCTCTTCCCACACTCTTCCACAACCCCTCTTTCCCCCCTCCCCCTACTCCTGGGGCTGACAGCACTTGGTCCCACCTTCTGCTCTTTGATTCCTCCTCCCCGCCTCTGGCCTTTGATTCTCACCTGTCTCAGGATCGCTGAAGTCTGGTAATGTGATTGTATTAAGCTGTCGTCTGTCAGCGATGGTTCTATCTAAGAGGCTGCTCCCACGTCCAGAATCACTGCAAAACACACTGTAAATGTCAGTCACCCAAAGTGGCACAGAAAGCTGAAGCACAGGCACACCTACGTGTGTCTGGACGTTCCACATACCCTTCCACACTCGGAGGGACCTGTACCCTTGGCTTCAGTGCTACGTTTCACAAGCACAGCTTCAGTGATGCCCACAGAGCCTTGCTGCTTTTATCCTTTTGTCATTATGAGACATGAGAGAAGGAAGACCAGGCCAGTGAGATGGCTCAGCAGGTAAAGTGCCTGCTGCCTAAGCCTCACAATCCGAGTTTGATCCCCAGGACCAATGATGGAGGGGGAGAAGCAACTCCTGAAAATTGCCTTCTGACCACCACAGATGAGCTGTGGCATATGTACAGCTGCACACACGCATATCTTTTACACAAAGAAAGAAGGGGAGAAAGAGAAGGAAAGACGGGAGAAGGAAGGAGGAAGGAAGAGAGAAAGGAAGCAAGGTAGGAAAGGAGGAAGGGAAAAGAGAAAGGAGAAGGGAGAGGGGAGAAGAGAGGAGAGGGGAGGGGAGGGGATGGGAGGGAAGGGGAGAGAAAAGGAGAGGAGGGGAGGAATTCTTCCAGTTAGTTTCTTTATCTTCTTGACAGGGAGAGAATGGCTGACATTCTGTGCCATGAAACTTTGGTATGAATTTATCCAGCTCCTAATGCACCACCCTCCAAGATGTCTTTACCAACCACATGAGGGCTTTGATCTCTGTAGCATGAGAGAAATTACCCAGAATATTTCCAAAATTCTACAGTGCCAAAGCCTCATCCAGACTAAAGACAATTAAAATTTCTAGGACAATTACGATTTCTCAAAACTCCTATAGTTTCCAGGGCAGCTGCTGGATTTGAGGCTTCCTGGTCCTTGCTTTCCAGTGTGATCATCATGAACTTGCATGGCTAGTATTCCCACTTAATACACAAGGAAAAGGTGGTGTGAGGTGCTTCTATGAGGCCCCTGGCTTTCCTGAGCTTAGAGGGCTGGACAGAGGGGTCTTGGGGAAAACACAGCAGGGTTTTGGTGTCTGCCTCCAGACAGCCACTCCCACCAGCTTCCAGCACTGCCCATCTTTCTAACGCCCATTTCTCCAGCTTGGTCTACAAAACAGGCTTGGCATCACATGGAAGCTACTGCAGGTTGAACAGGAAAGAAGCAGTTAAAGGACCTTGGCTCATACAGAGTCTAAGACACAATCTATGAAGTAGGTAGAAATTATTATTATTTTTTTCCTATCAAGATAATTAATGTCTGGAGTGATTTTTTTTTCTGTTAAGACATTTGAAATCTACAATAAAGGAACACGATTTCCTTCCTGTGCACAGCTGCTGTCGAGCAGCAGACAAGATTAGTTATGAACCTTAACACAGATTACAGGCTACAATTTCCGTGTCTAGAGATGGCGTTAGAGAAGGAGGAAGCTGAGGAAACTTCGCTCACTGCAGGCTGTCAGCCTGCACTTACTACATCATCCATACAGGCTTGTTGGAAGCTGCGCTATTAATTTCCGCACTGGGAAACAAACAATCTCTCTTAGCAGAAGACAATGCAAAAGCCTGAGCAAACAATCATGCAAAATGGACTGACTGTTTCTAATACTGGTTTGTTCACGTAGTATTTTTTTTTTTTTTCGAGACAGGGTTTCTCTGTGTAGCTTTGAGCCTTTCCTGGAACTCACTCGGTAGCCCAGGCTGGCCTCGAACTCACAGAGATCCGCCTGCCTCTGCCTCCCGAGTGCTGGGATTAAAGGTGTGCGCCACTACCGCCCGGCTCACGTAGTATTTTTAATATAAACAATCACAAAGGGTTAATGATCTGAAAACTGCAATGGCTCCTCATCCAGGAAGTTTTCAGAAGGCTTTGTCTGAATATAGAATGGATTCTGGAACACATGGGGTATTAATAGTGCAAAGGAAGGAGCTGCCCAGGCATCCAGTGGACCACATTGGGAGGTGCTGCAGCCATAATGCTGCAGGATTCCACCTCACCAAGTTCCACAGTGTGAGCTTGGCTGCCATGTGTGATGCCTTGGAAGGACCCAAAAGCTGGGGTCCTGGAGACTGGATAGGGATCTGGGCTCTTATCCTACATCTGTCACTAATGAGTCATCATTTTGAGCAAGGCCATTGTACTCTGGCCAGATGACATAGGGAAAGATTATCTTCCTACACAGAACTGGGTAAGGGTGGAAAGTGTGTGCAGATGGAACATTCTGGAGAGTTATAACCTTCAGGCACATGCCAAGGGTCAGAAACATAGCTCCCTAGAAACATTTGTCTGGGTTACTATGTCTGGTGAGTTCCGACAAATAGCTTACCCCTGGCCTTCTGGTGCAACTATGGGAGATGTGGGAAGTTAAAGGCTTCGTCCTTCAAACATTAGAAATTGTAACCGTAATCAGTGATAATGATGTAAGACCATCTCCCCCCATCGGCAGAGCCACTACATTTGGGCATATCCCTCACTCTGACTTCCACTGTCCCCTTAAAAACAGTATACATGCAACTGTGCATCATTCAGATTTGAGATGCTTTCACTTCCAAATTGAATGTTTTCTTCCTAGATACGTCCCTCTCACTGACTTGAAAGTCACTTTCCTTTCTCCCTCTGGGACTCTGTCTACTTGGGTACTTCTCATGAACCACTTATCACCTCACCTCACTTCTCAGCCTGGCACCCAGGCTGCCAGGAACATCTCCCAGGAAAGGGAGATGGCAGGAAACATAGAAAACCATTCCTGGTTATGGTGCTAAGAGGTAGTTGTGGGAGAGGAAATCAGAAGGCTCTCCAAGTCCATGGTGTATAAGCTGGAAATGTCTACACACATACGTGTGCACCTCCAGGGAATTACTATGCCCTGTTAGGACTGAGAATTCAGAGTATAGTAAACAGTGGTTAAAATTGGAACTGTAAGTTTCTCTTAGAAACTCTTCCTGTCCTCCATAGCTGCAGAGGGGCTAAACACAAGAGGCTAAACACAAGGTGGTGGTGGTGGAGGTGGTGGACCAGGAGTCAGAACCCTGGAGTTCCTATCCGCAGACTTGCCTCTTTCCAGCTCCTAGAAAAGTGTGTGACACACAATATATATTGCATCTAAGAGAGGGACTGCAAATAGAAACCCATAGCAGAGTCTGAAAGGAGAGGTTTAGGTCTTGCTTTGGTCCAGTATTTCCTNACCATGCTCCCTTTTAGACTGGAAATATATGTCTTGTGCCATTATATGTGGGAAGTATGTGATCTGCTTTTTTATTTGGATTTTACGGGGGATTATAATTAAGAGATTTCCTTGAGTCTCAGAAGAGACTTTGAAATTTGGACTTTTAAACAGTGTTGAGACTGTAATAGACTATGAGACTTCTGAAGTTGGACTTCATGCATTTTTTTGCATTACGATATAGGCTAAAAGCCTGGAGGAGCCAAGGAGTGGAATGTGCTGGTTTGAATCAGAATGGCTCCCACAGGCTCATAGAATTCAATGTTTGGTCATTAGGGAGTGGCACTACTTGAGAGGGATTAGGAGACGTGGCCTTGTTGGAGGAAGTGTGTTACTGGGGGTGGGCTTTGGGGTTTCAAAGGCCCAAGTGAGGTGAAGGAGTCTCTCTCTCTTCCTGTTGCCTGTGGATCCAGATGCAGAACTCCCAGTTCCTTCTCTAGCACCATGTCTGCCTGCATGCCTCCATGCTTCCCACCATGATGATAGATTAAACCTCTACAACTGTAAGCCAGCCCCAGTTAAATGCTTTCTTTTTATAAGAGTTGCTGTGTTNATGGTGAATCTTCACAGCAACACAACATTGACCAAAACAGGACCCCTGCTTCTCTCTAGCTTCTTAGGTCTGGGTCATAATGATCACACAGGCTCTCAGTGTTTCTGAGCCTCACTTTTTGCAACAGTAAAATGAGTTCGATGCAACATGGCATTTGCCCATGTGGTTCAGCTTTTCTGAAGACAGAATTGAGAGCATGTTCTAAAAAATAAAAACGCCCTACCAAAATGCTGATGATTATTAGTAGGGCTGAAGTAAGGAAAATACACATCTGTGTGTGTCAGCTTCAAATGCAATTTGTTGGTAAGTGATTGAAATAAGAATTAGGAAGAAAACAAGTTTCTTCCAATCATGAAGATGTCAGCCTATGACTAATGACAGAGATGGCTCAGGTGGCAGTCGTCAGAGAGGGAAAAGAAATGATTGACAATTAAGAAGAAGAAGAAGAAGAGGAGAAAGTAGTTGTCATCAGCAGAGGCAGCATGCTTTCCTAGAGGGGCTTTGGTGTCAGATAGCCTCAGGCTTGATGGCAGCTCTACTGTATATTTAAGTTGGAGAACTTGGACATGTTCTACAGTCTCCTTTAGCTTCAACTTCATTTCCTCTGAAGTAGAAACAGTAGTTACCCTGCAGGCTAATGCAGGGACTGAAGGCAGTGTACAAATGGCCCAGTGCGGTGCTGGCACAGGGAAGTCCTCAGTGCAAACAATTACTCCCATGCCAGGCTGAAATGCTGTGATTCAGATGCTGGAGGCCCACGGGGACCTTTCTGTGAGGTTCTGGTCAGATTCGTGCTGTTCTGAGGGCTAAGTCATTACAGAGAATTGAGGGGGCTTTACTCTTTACTAAGGGAGAGAAGGCAAAACCCGGGACATATCCCTATCCTAAATGCAGGAAAAATTTCAGACCCAGGAAAGGAGAATCCGGGGTCCTAAAATGGCAGCACTTCACCAAAGGGATGCTGGAGAGAATGTCCACCCACTTTGCCCAAAGCAGGAACTGCGTCCTACAACTGCAGGTGGAACCCTATTGGCACACGTTGTCCAAGGCTCAGCTCAGCAGCCGGCTTCTATTATGATTTCCCTCAAGCAAAAATAAAGATGGAAAGAGCTGCTGAGGACACAGTCAGGGCTATTCTCAATTTGGTCACTCTCTGCATGGCCCACGTCTTCCTCCACCTCCTCTAAGTGCCCCGAGGGCCTGTGATGAGCCTCTGGAAGAATATGCAAAGGCCCAGGGAAGACTGGAAACCCAGACAGGTGGAGGAAAGAGGTCACCATAACTGAGCACACAGAGGCAAGGGCAGTGGAGTCAGGCAGCTGGCAAAGACCCACTCTTCCTCTGGACAGAAACCAATTGCTTCCTGTAAAAATCTTTCTGCTCAGTTTTCAGCTTACGTATTTTTAGTAAGNGTGTTTCTCACATACTTCTTATCACGATTCTGCCTTGTGCTAAAGTCCGTATTACCTAAAGACAGCCTGGAGGCTGTTGGTCCTATGCTGCTGTATCTGGGGGCTTTGAAGTGTGCAGACTCTGTAGAGCTAGCCCTCTTTCTGCATGCTGCACTCCCTAGCCAGGGTCACTTGTCGCCCCAGCTGCCCAAGCATGCCCGAATCTGTGCAATGGTAAGGGCTGCTGAGAAACATTTATTTATATCCTGAGAAAATGAAGTTGAAACAAACATACAGGGAGCTCTCCAGTAAACAGTGGCTGTGCCTCCACCCCAGGCCCAAGGCTTTGGAAGGGTCATCTCCACCCCAGGGCAGGAACATCCTGCTCTGGCCCCAAAAGATCTTTCAAGNAAAGAAGAGGATGGACACAGCCAGGCATTTGGTTAGGTATTTTTAAAGGCTTTCCAATTCTGCTATTTTTTTTCTCTGCACATTCAATATTCTTGGTTGCTAAGTGGGAGGAAATGTGGGGAGGTGGGAGAGGTGTGGAGAACTGAGGGAAATTGGCAAAGAGAAAGCTGATGGTTTATTTTCTCCTTTCTAAAGGAGGTACAGGCAAAAGATGGGCTTCAGCACGGAGGCAACCAGCTGAGGCAGGATCTGCTGTAGGCTGGGCTATAGGGCAAAGACTCTCCAATCCTGATGTCTAGGCTAGTCTAGAACTCATATCTAGTCTGGTCTTGGACTCTCGGCAACCCTTCTAACTTGGCTTCCCAGAGTTGGAATTACAGTGTGAGCCCACCACATCCTGTTCAACCGAAGAAACTTTTGTTAAAAAATCAAAGTTCCCATTTCCCACTGCCACAGCCTAACTCANAGCCNACCCTTCCTCTCTGGNGGTCTCTGTAAACCATGGCTACCAGCCTACTTGTCTGCCTCCTACAATCTTGTTCTGCTGAGTGACACCTTGTCTGCCTCCTGCCTCTTTAGAGCACACTGTAAGTCATACATACACCTTGCATGAACTTGAGGAATCTCAGGTGTTTAAGCTGTGGGCAGTCACTTGAATCATTGGATTACTCCTTGCTAAATTCATCTGGAAATGTGCCCCAGACTTGGGGCAAATGGGTTATGGGGTGTTTGCTGGTGACTTGCTGGGGTTGCCTGGCTGTTCCTCCCCAGATCTGCAGACACAAAGGATAGCATCTTTGACTTCCTGTTAACTTAAGTACTATACAGCTCTAAGGGGCAGAAGTTAACCTGTAGAAAACCATTACTACAAATTTATCTGTGGGGTATACAATTGATTTCTACCTTGTAGAAAAGACAATCCCACAATATATATTCCATCATTTTATAGGATACTATTTTTTTTGCATCTATTTGTAAATTCATTTCAGCATTTCTGNCTAGACACATGTTCAAATTCTTCTTTGAATGGATCTTAACTTATACTGGCTCCTTCATAAATGAATGAAGTTAATAAAATCTTTAATATGTGTTTATTTATATTTATATGAATCATAATTTTAACTTCTTCAGAATTATTTTTAACTNTGTTCACAGCAACTTCCCTTCTTAATAGGATGCAGCCTGCTGTTGACACAGATCCTTTAAATATTATTGTAGGAAATTCATTTGCAGTATGTCACTGACCATCTATCTATACATCAGTTTCTAGAAAGATGATAAAGCTTGTCACAAGCTGGAGGGAGAAAGCATTTGTGAATGGATCATTATGGGTCACCCATGAGTCATTATGGGGTGGGAGTGGGGAAGAGAGGGGAACAAAAGAAACCCTGACGTAGAGGCTTCATCAGCCCTGGAGAAGCATGAAGCTCCATGTGGTGGGTGAAAGAAAATGGCCCCACAGGCCCACAGAGCAGTACTATTAGGAGGTGTGGCCTTGTTGGAGGAAGTGTGTCACTGGGGTGGGCTTTGAGATCTCAGATGCTCAAGCCAGGCCTAGTGGCTCACTCTGTCTTCCNGCTGACTGCTGATTCAGATGTAGAATTCTCAGCTCCTTCTCCAGTACCATGTCTGGTTGCACGCTGCCATGCTTCCCACCATGACAATAACAGACTAAACCCCAATTAAATATTTTCCTCTGTAAGAGTTGCNATGGCCATGATGTCTCTTCAGAGCAATAAAACCCTAATTATGACTTCATCACCATTATCTACCATTTGTGAAGACCTAGGGTACAGGGGAGTGACAGAATTAATGCTAGATAAATGCCATAGGAGATGGCTCTGATTTGCAGCTACCCATGCAAACATGACACAGAACAGGCACCAGTGGCCTCTTACCTGGGATTGGTGAGGTTGTAGCAGGATTTCCATATCTGTAACATGTGCTTACAGGTGAGCAGCGCCTCATCTGGGCCCCGGCANAGTGACTCCAACTTCACTTTGGAAAACAGCAGTCTACAGTGAGAGAGAAGGGAGAAAACACACAGCTCANGCCAGAGGCCTGCCTTTCAAATCAGACGAGAAGTGGCTCAGCTAGGANGGGGGTAACTGTCCGNATTTTAATTTTTACTGAAAATAGACTTTTTTCCATACAGTATATTCTCATCACAGTTCCCCTCCCCCCAGTTCCCTCCAGCTCCTCCTCATCCACCCAAATCCGCTCCCTTTATTCTTCTCTCTCACTAGAAAACACACAGGCACCTAAAAAAATTAATAATAAAATAAAACCAAACCAGAATAGGATAGAACAAACAAACAGGAAAAAGAGCCAAAGAAAAGAATAAGAAACATGGGGCTGGAGAGGTGGCTCAGAGGTTAAGAGCACTGACTGCTCCTCCAGAGGTCCTGAGTTCAATTCCCAGCAA
>LZPO01044586.1:114205-132378 GCA_001675575.1 Neotoma lepida | reverse complement strand
AAAGAAAAAACACAAGAAACACACATAGATGCAGTGACACACACAATCGCACACACAGAAATTCCATTAAAAACACAAAATTGGAAACAATACATAAGCAAAAGACCTGTAAGGTTTAAAAAAAAGAAGCCCAGACAAAGCACGAGACAAAAACCTTCTAAAAATACTGTTGAGTTCATTTTGTGTTGGCCATCTACTGCTGGGCACCNGGCCCGCCCTTAAGTGTGGTTTGTATACCCAGTGCAACTCCCTTGGAGAAACTAGTTTTTCCTTTGTGAGTGGTTCTCAATTGGACATAGCTCCTCAGTTAGTACCAGGCTGTGTCCACTGCCTCTCTCAGCACTAGCAACCCATGTGNTTTAGACCTGTGTCGGCCCTGCACTGCACTTATCTGAGACTGGGCCAGCCATGCACCTGCAGGGTCTAGGGGAAGCAGAGGCTGCAGAGCCAAGGCTTCTTGAACTTGCTGCTCAACCTGTGGCTTTGTGTAAGTCTCCCCACGGAGGCAAATGCAAGCACAGGAGGACGAACTGTGGTGAAGCTAAAAGCACTGAAGTGGCCAATTTTATTCAGAACACAGAGATTTTATTAAAAGCATGCTTTTTAGAACTAAGCCAATTTATTTATGAAACTTCAGAAATTCATTAAAAGTGAACCTTGGTTTATTTATAAGATTACACAGGAGATATGACTCAGGTGATATAAATATCTGCAGAGAGCCCNACAAGAGAATGCTCACCCTCTCAGAAGCTTTCAAAGCTTACAGAGCTGGGCGTGGTAACCCATGCATGTAATCCTAACATGTAGAAAAGTGAAGCAGGGGAATGACTGTTAGCTCCTATACACTGAGTTGCAGGCCAATCTGAGCTATGGAATATCCATTTTTTTTTTAAAAGACTTCCTGAAGTCACATAGGCAAGAGGACCACAGTACAGGCCTCCTCTCAGGACCTGCCTAGCCCAGCTGTTTAGTGGCTNGACTTTTAGATTTTGATTCCCTTCACAATCATGAAAGTATTTCCTTATTCTTGATGTCAGCCATGGCTTCAGCCTCCATCTAGACCTGTGTTAAGCTGAGGAATCTCCCTTCTTTAGGCCTCTGACTCAGTCTACTCCAAACTGTCCTCCCTGTAGACATCAGACAACTGCCNGCAGCCCACAGCTCTCATAATCCCTGGACTCATCACCACTACCCTTGAGAAGGTTCTAGCACAGACCAGATTTTCCTTGTCTACTNCTTCAGCTCTCAGAAACTTCATTATAGATCCATCTAATGATTATATTTAGTCCCAGCTAGAGAAATGGCCATCATTCCTTACCACCTCCAAAGTGAGTCAAAATCCCTTCACTAGGCCTTCAAAGCTCTCACCTCACTATACAGTCATGTGACACGCACCCTCTACTTCTATAGAGCTGACCAGCTGCTGCCTCTCCTTCAGCTGTGTATGGTGGATTCTGGATCCTAACCTCTGGTACTTACCAGCTCTCTGATTTTTCTACAGTTCAGCTAAACTAACCTTGTCAAGTAAGCCTTTCCATAACCACTTTCTTATTTTATCTTCTTTACTTGGCACAGACTCTACCAGCTGCAGTTTGTTAATAAAGATAGGAGAGGGGACAGCTGCAGAATGCTAAAAGCCTCCTATGTGCCAGGCCTGCATGTGGCACTTTACAGACACAGGTAGTGTTGTCTCTGTAATCACCTTTCTGGGTAGNTAGTATTTATTTCTCTTCAACAAATGGGGACATTGAACTGCCCTCTGGCCAGTTGCGTTTTGGAGGTGATTTTCTTTGTGAGTGCATGACCTCCCCTCCACAGTGCCCNTGACTGTGACTGCCCTGTTCACTGGACCTTTTATCACATCTGCTCACCAGTAGCTTTCTCTGTAACCCATGGGAGATCAAGACATGCATTTCAAGTAGTATAAATGAGATATAGGAGAGTTCTTCAGCCCCTTGTGATATAATATCTACCTTCATGGTACCTAGAGCAGGGAAGTCCCTGCTGGTGAAAGACAGGACAGGAGAAGCCTGTCCCAGCACTAGCCAAACTTGGCTCTGCCACCATCTCCTAACAGAGCACAGGAAGCCTGAGGGTGCCTGCTGGTGGCTCCCAGGGAAGTGTTAGGTCTGAAACTTCCTCCTCAAGCTTTGGTTAGCAGTGCAGAACCTGGGCTGAGGTAGTAATGGGCCAGGTGATGAGAAGGCTGTGGTCCCTGACCTATAAGCAGTGGGTACAAAAAGGAAGGCCAGATGCAAGCNTGGGGCTTGGCTCTGATCCATGATATCTGAAGAGATGAAAGTTCCCTTGAAACCTACTAGGGCTACCTCTAGATATTGGCAGATATTCAGAGNGTCTCGAGAGTTTTTAAAAAGAACCAGAAGCTAACTCCTGCTGAAGCCTACATGAGCCAAGAATTTTCTACCCAAATCCAACATGTTAGGAGAGAAGAAGCAGCCTCTAGCTGGTCCCCTGTCAGCTTTGGTGAATACTACTTGGAGCCCATGGGATCTTCTAAGTNAGGGTGACTGCCAAGCAACTGTGGCTAGGAGAGAGTTCTCCTAGGACTGTGAAGCCTACAGGCCTCTTAGATGCTGTAGGTGTTAGGTTCTTGGGTAAGAGCAAACCAAGGTCTTATGGCTTGGCCAAGCATATAGAAAGGTCCGGGAGTGGTGAGAATGTTTCCTTGTTTAGCAGCAATTAGCCATGATTTCTTCCACTGTCCCCAAGTACAAATGCCAGGGTGCATCTTGAAGCCTTGGCTTGAGGGAACAGTTCTGTGAAGGTTTCCCGGCTGGGAAAAGAACTTCTAATTAACATGAAATAACAGCTTTCAAACACTTGACTCGGGATATAGAGCTGAAAAGGTGTGGGCTGGATTTAAGAGAACTAGACAGGAAGAACAATAGTGGAACTGCTACCACACGTGATGGGAAAGGCACTGGCAGTGAGGGAGTGGGAACAGAGAGAAAGAACCTGGCNGAGGGAAGAGCCGGGGAGCCAGGAAGCCAGCTAGCCTGTGTGGGCCTGTGCGGGNGCACACTTGCTGGCTGAAATTGCACAAGAAGAGCAGGGAGATGGCACTGCCTCGTCACCCTCTTCCTGAACTTCAGTGGCTTTACAAGGCAGGAAAGAGTGCTGAAAACAGAACCTATGCTTGTCATCCCTCCAGAAACAGGCTGCTGAAAACATCTGGCAGGAAGCAAGTAATGCTGGCATAGAAATACAGAATACCCATGACTGGCATTAGTCTGATGCTGCTGAATCCAAAGATACTATAAATTCAATTCACCGTGGAAATCCCAATGTAAGAAAAACAAAACACGTGACGAGAAAGCTTAGGACAAACCAGTGTAGGATACAGTACAACATGTCTGCCAGCCTGCTGCAGTGTNCAGAAGAGGGCATCACAGGTAAGAACAGGCTGGAATGTCACCAAGAACAGCCATGACTTAACGTCAGAAGTCATGTACTTCCTAGACTTGGTTCAAAGTTCAATAATCTTATTTAAAATATATTTTGTTCAGAGACCCATTGACAACTTATTAAAATTAATGAAAAACAAAACACACTAAAACATCAATCCAATTCTGTGATGGTTAATTTCAATGGCCAACTTGACAGGAACTACAATGATCCACAAGAAAATCTCGGCGGGTCTGTGAGGGCATTTCTAGATTGGTTTACCTGGGGTGTGAAGACCCATCCTAAATTTGGGGCCCCATCCTATAAGCTGGGGTCCTTATCTGAATAAAACAGGGAAAGCAAGTGGAGAGTGTTCATCCCTCAAGGCATTCTGATTTGAGCACAAACCGATTAGCACTTCCTGTTCCTACCACCATGCTTTCTGCTTTCTCTCCATTATCTGCATCTTTCCTTTTCTTTTGGGCGGGTGTGTGTGTGTGTGTGTGTGTGTGTGTGTGTGTGTGTGTCTCAAAACAAGGTTTCTCTGCATAACAGCTCTGGCTGTCGTGGAACTCACTCTGTAGACCAGGCTGGCCTCGAGCTCACAGAGATCTGCCTTCTGCACCTTTCCTTAAGTGGCTTCCTGTCAGGCCTTGGGCTATAGCAAGGAGAAAAATAACTATTAGAGACTTCATTACTAATAATTAAAATTTAGGATCTTCTACAATGCCTGTTGTGATCTGGCTCTTGCCACCTTTGTTTGTTTCCGGCCTATCATCTGGAACCCAACTCAAGCCATGGCCAACTCTTCCCTCACCTCACTCGTCTCCATGCTCCTGGGTCTTTGCACAAGAGTGCTCTGTTGTTTGAAACGTCTTTTCAAGCCATGCATTTTGGCCTCTGAAGCACCTACTCATCCTTCAGAGTGCGTGCCAAACAGCACCTCTTCAGCTTTTAAGAACGGGAGTAACCCCCACCCAATGACAACACAATTGCCAAAACCACAAGAGCTCACAACTGCAGGAGAACAAATTATAAGCCAGGAAACATATGCTTCCAAGACAAGTAAAATAATAACAACAGCAGCAGCTGCAAGACACTTGAAATATTTAATCACCGATTCCACAACAACCCTGCAAATTAGGCAGAGAGCTAATCTGCCCAAACTCACATCCCAGACACTGAACTCTAAATACATCTGACTCCAAAGCACTGAACGAGAAGCAGAGGACAATTTCAAATCTTACAATGACACTAATGAAGAGGTGGGTATAGCACTGTCTAGTCCACTGCCAAATATTTAAAACNCCAAATGTAAGACTGGGGGGAGCACAANGTGGCATAAAGCTCAGTCCCTAGCCCTCTGAGAACCCAGTGAGGACCACGCTGTGGCCTTGGACTTGAGGAGTTAGGTGCTGGAGTTCTGTTCCTAGAACATCACATACAAGATTCATTACAGGACAGTCACATTTGTGCACGTGTGTTAGTAATTTGCCTTTCATCCCAAAGTCTGATACATATAAAATTCTAGGTATTTGAATGTCCTAGATACTCAAACTTTTACTTTTCATTAAAATTCATTAAGTAATATTTTACCCTACTTTGGAAATTTTCAAAGAATCCTAAGACAGTTCTTGGAATAAAGATGATGTTTGGCTTAGGGAAGGGCTTAGAAAGGACATACCGCTGTCCCAGTGAGGAGCTAGGCCATGTGGTATTGTGAAATGTCATTGTTCTTCATAGGAAATGAGTCTAAGTGGTACATACCAGGGCAAGCTGGCCATCTAGGAACCATTCCTCCGACCCTCGGGAATCTGCCCCACCCACTGTATGTGACTCTTGTTCACCTTTCTCCTGGGTCAACTCCCTAAGTCCTGACTTGGGCTAGGGAGAAAGATAAAGCTAAAAGGTGCACATTTCAAAATTCGGAAACTTAATATGCCTCACAAAACTTTCTGATCAAGAACGCTCAGTGAGGGCTGAGGAGATGGCTCAGTGGGTAAAGTACNTGCTGTGTAAACATGAGGACCTGAGTTTGGATCCCCAGCACCCACGTAAAGCCAGAGGTGACAGCACCTATCTGTAATCCCAGGACTCCNAGAGTGGGATAGGAAGCAGAGACAGGAAGATCCCGAGAAGATCACTGGTCAGCTAGGCTGGAGTGTGCAGTGGGAAACAAGAGACCCTGTCTC
Organism: Neotoma lepida; assembly: GCA_001675575.1. NCBI lineage: Eukaryota > Metazoa > Chordata > Mammalia > Rodentia > Cricetidae > Neotoma > Neotoma lepida. Next base: position 126,781 of record LZPO01044586.1, on the reverse strand, counting down.
ATACAACACAGAAGGCAACAGCTGGCATCTAATGCGGTCCTCAGATCTTTACACATGCACTGAGCCTTACAGCCTACATTCTCATACACACACACACACACACACTGCACGCATACGCACACGCACATTCACAAAGATTTTAAAAAACTGGAACATCTGAGGCTCTAATTTCCTCTAGCTTGCTAAGTGCCTCGAGGAGGAAACATGCATAATAATCATCTAAACCTGCTAGTTTAATCATCTAAACCTGCTAGTTTAATCATCTAAACTAGCTGTGAGGGCTGCATTCATGGCAGATGATTTAGAAATAAAATCATAGGAACCTGAACACTTGGGATCTTGTGCTGCTCTGTGAACTCTTAGACTCGTCATGTCAGGAACCTTCCTTTCCTTATCTACTGACTGCGGGCAGGATGCAGAAGCAGCTGTGCAGAGCAGCCTGGGAGATTTGCTACAGTGGGCACAGATCCACAGAACCCTGGCTATCTTCCCCCACCTTTCAGAGCTGGGCAGCCCACCTGGAGAGATGGAGCCGGGCTGCTGCCAAGGACCTGAAGGAAAGCATGCACGTGACACCAGGCAAAGGGAAGACTAGATCAGCAGAGGTGGGGGTGTAGGGTGGGTGGGGCAAGTGTGCTCTAAAGAGATTTTAAATAGAGAAGACGGTTTGGCAGCCGACCCGACTGATCCGAGCGATATGAAATGAAAAGCAATGTGGTGATGAGAGAGATGAGGATTTAAAGCCAGATGAGTCATTTGGAAACAGGTGTTCTCAAAGGGAAGGCGAAGCAGGCCATGTGCAGCCAGCCCTGTCCGGAAGCATGTCTTCGAATCCAGCCAGCCAACCCTTCTGAAGGTTCCAATATAGCCTGAACAAACTCTTCTTCTGTTGACTGTCTTCAACATTTCTGGGCCTACTATGTGCTGTTTGGAACCATGGTTGGCCTGGCTGGGCTTTCTTACTGGACCAATGCCAGAGAAACAAACAAACACATGAACAAGCAACTAGCCTGTGGCCCTGAGTTTAGCTATTGTGACTGATCCCCACCAGGCAGCCTGTGATGCTGGCTTTACAGCTGTACAGGGGCCAAAGCTGAGACACAGCCCTCTCGTTCCAAGGCCTCACTCATTGCAAAGAGTCAGTAAATGACACTCAAATGATCTGGTTATTCATTTGTTACTCAGGAAATAATGTCATAGGTTATCCGGCTTACCTAACTACTATTGACATATATGATCTCTTATTTATGATCCCAGTAGAAAAAGAAGATACAAGTTTTTAATGGAAAGCTAGAAAAGACCTTGACGGATCTCTGAATACTTTGCTACTCTGAGTACAGACCAAGACATGTAGCTGCAGAATCCAATGGAAAGATTCTTGTGAAAAATGGAATCTCTCCCTCTTCTACCTGCCATCCCCCAGTCAGCATCCACACACAGCTAGATTCCCGAGTAATGTGGGTGTAGAGTTAAGCTGAAAAAGCACTGCTGTTCACAGCCCTCCACCCTAACGGAGGACAGACGGGCAGTGGTTTTAAAACAAAAGAAAAACAACTGCCCAAGAAAGAGCTCCCATGGTCCCTGCACTTCGGGAATTCTTCCTGTGCTTACTCATTCCCAGGAGAAATTAATTTATTTAGAATTGAGGGCTTGCTATGTTGCCCAGGCTGGTTCCAAACTCTTGGGCTCTTGAGAAGATGGAATTATTGGTATGTACCACACTGGCCTCCAATGAGACTCTTGGGAGCATGCCTTTAGTCCCCAAGCTAGGTGGGAATTCTGCATACCCCTTCACAATTGTGGGCACCCTAGCTGTGGTACACATGGCACCTGCCTTTCCAGGGAGACCCCCTGAGCACTTTCTGAGGGCTGAGCTGGAACTCTGTCTAGTGTTGCCCACATAGCTACAGTGAGGGTGCACTAGGCAGCCAGTCTCCCAGTCTGGGGCATCATTCAGAGTGGCAGCTATCTCATGGTCCTCCTTGAGTCTGTAGAGCACTGGGCAACTGTCCCACTAGCATGTGGACATGGAGGGGTCCGGAATGCGCTTAGTAAGCCCTCTTTTAGGGATGAAGAATCAGATGTTTTCCAGAACAGGTAAATGAAAGTCAGGTTCAATAGCTGGGAGAGTCTGGCATCATGCCTACCCAAATAAGCATCAAACTTAAATGTTTTTGAAATGTATTCAGATCCAAAAATCTTTGCTAATACAGCAAAGCTCACAGCCTACTCTCAGGCTTTCAAGGGGTTAATCTGGATACTTGGTCCTGTCACACACCCAGATGCATTCTGCCTCTTGGTAGGCTGCCAACAGAGGGGAGGCGTGTCTAAGGGCTAGGCTCTCTTCANGGTAGCAGCTTCTCTGGTGACAGGTCTACCCAATGGCTCACTGACAGATGTGAGCTATTTAACTGCTAAGGAAGTTCTACAAACATGACCATTTTGACACCCTCAGCTGCTCCAGGAGACAAGGCGTAAGGTGCCAGAACATTTGGAAGCTCATTGGCCTTTCTCTCTCTCTGGTCTCAGTTGTCAGCAAGCGACAGAGTTGCACTATCTCCCCACACTCTCAGGTCAGCTGTCCCAGAATATCAAGACCACACTGATTTGGTAAAACAGATTCTTAGTGCCAAAGAATATGTAAGTAGCTGGTTTTTCAGGGCTTAGCTGCCTCTTATCCTGCTTTGGGAGGGATGGGGTAGAGGACAGATCCAAGCCTGAGGATGNGGCTGCACCCTTGTGATGCTAAGCCTGCTTCCTCTTTAGGATGGACCATGTTACTTTTTTGCCTCTCAGTTCAAAGAGTCGATCAACTGGAACACACCCTTAGCCGTCTAGAAGTATTTTTAGAACAAACAACTGACATAAATCACCTAAGGTCCTGTAGTTGGCCTCATTATTGGCATGTGTTTCCGTAATTGATCTCAGTTTGAGTATTCTGGAGCCTAAGCTGGAAGCGACCTGCCCAGGTTGGACTGAAAACTCCTCTGGAATCACACTGCCATCATTTCNATCTCCTTCAATTCCTGCTTTAACGAAGGGAGCCACTCAATGCCATGCTACCCTCAGAACAACAGGGTCTACACATACAGGCAGGACTCCTTCCTAAGGCATCTCTGACTGGATGGCATGAGGCACCAAAAGGGGCCAAAGCAAGAGGGAGGCAGAGAGTTGCCCTCAGGTGTTGTAACGGGAAGGGTAAGGAAGGCCCTTAGCCCAGTAATCAGAGAGTGCCAAGAGAAAAGACAAGTGGGAGACAGAAGGACTAGGCAGACACGTGCTTGACTCTCCCCAAGGCTACCAGGTCACTGTGCAGGGCTGTGGGATCCAGCTGCTCACAGCACATGATGCTCAGGTTTCTTGCGNTCGGAGCACTCTGGGCAAGGCACTGCAGACCCACAGTTTCCAGAAAGCTGTGTGAATTCTGAAGATGATTCTTGGAATTACTGACTGACACTAGGGGAACTTAGTGATCTTGAAAAACATTCAACTAAATCAACTTTCTGGGTAATGACTAGAGAGGGATGGCTTTGGTGTGGACCTTCTGGCCTCAGCCTGACTTCTCCCAGATCTGTCGAGCAGACTTGACCTTGAGCTGACAAGGAGACTGGCCCACTGTGAAGGAAATAAAAATGTACCTAAAGAGAGGGGCTCTGGAAAAGGCACAAGATACTTGAATTTAAACCAGAAGTGCCTGACTAGGTGAACATGGGGAAAGAGATGTAGCCCCAACATATAGCTTCCTATGTGGGTTCTAGAGATCGAACTCAAGCACTTCTGTTTTTGCAACAAGCACTTTACTGACTGAGCTATCTCTCTAGTCTTCAGGACTCTTCATTTTGCAGAATGTTCTGTATCCTTTAAACAGTAACTTCCCTGCTCCCTGTCCCTCCCGTTTGCCCTGAGACTAACGTGATTATGCAGCTCTCCAGGAGTTCTGTCACTGATCTGGTTTGGTTTTTTCCTGTTTAAGTAGAGTACATACTCACACTTACTCATGTACTATTTATTAGTGAGGCACCAGCTCGAGAGCATGTCTATGAAACCATCAGATGTTAGACAAAGCACAAGAGGTGACTTTTCAAATTTTTCAAACACAGGTTTGGATCTTTATGGTATGCGAACACTTTTAGGTGTGTTTTCAAGTAAAAACATCCACCTCTCCAGATGAGAGGACACAGATCTTCTAAAACACCTTCCTCTGCGAGGATCCCTAGCCCTCACCCCTGGGGAAGGCTTTCCAGGTGGTNCTGTTTCTTTTTACACTAGTGGAAACTATGGAAAGACCTGGACACAAACCATTCACACAGTCCTTTACTCAGCAGTAATGACCTCTAACAGTCACACAGCACACTAATAGGCATGATGAAAAACGGACCTGGAGAGATGGCTCAGTGGTTGAGAGAACTTATTGTTCTTCAGTTAGGTTCCCAGCATGNATATGTAGACTTACAACCATCTGTGACAACAGTTCTGGGATCTGACACCCTCTTCTAGCCTCTGTGGGCACCAGGCACATATGTGGTTCATTTACATACATGCTGGCAAATATTCATACACATAAAATAAAAAATAATAAAACTTGCCTACCTATTCTCAGAGGAACCTGGTTTAAGTTGAAGCCTGCTCTTGAGCAGAGTTTTGCTTTAGTGATTACGGAGGCCATCACTGTGCCTGAGCTGAGTAATCATATAATAAATGTGCCCCTTAAATTTGCCTTTAATAGGAAGCTGGACCGAAGAAGAAGGCTGCTTACCTCATGAACCTTGACCTGTAGATATTCAAAGCATGTCTGGGTGGGCTGCTCCTGAATGTAATCTTAATAAAAAAATTCTAAGCTTACANAAATTGNTCACGTCAGAGCATGTCAGCTCAAAAAGTAAGAAGGGAGCATTCCATATCATTTTGGGAGCCCAGTCTAATCCAGATATTGCAAAAATACGATGGGGATATAAAACAAAGACAATTACAGGTCTATTTTGAATGTAAACATAAATAGAAAATCCTTTTAAAAATTGGCCAAGGAAATCCATAAGAAGTTAGCTTATCACAATCAAAATGGAATTATTATAAGAAGACATGGCTAGTTTAACATGTAAAAATATCAATACGATATTCATAGATTAAAGGAATCAAGTCATACAATCATCTCAGTAGATGCAGAAAAAACCATTTTATGAAATTCAATATAATTTTTGATTAATAAAAACATTTCTGCTGGGTGGTGGCAGCGCACTCCTTTAATCCCAGCACTGNAGGCAGGCTTTGAGATTTCAAAAACACATGTCATTCCCAATTAGCTCTCTCCCTGCCTCAGGCTTGGGATCAGGATGTAAGCTCTTAGATACTGTTCTAGTGCCATGCCTGCCATGCTCCCTGCCATAATGGTCATGGACTCACCCTCTGAAACTGTAAGATCCCAATAATCATTTTCTTTTATAAGTTGCCTTGGTCATGGTGTTTGTCACAGCAATAGAAAGGTAGNCAAGATATTAACCTTTAAGATACAAAGTACTTCCCCAAAGCATCACCGTGGGGAGCAAGCCTNAACACAACAGTCTTTGGAGGACATACCTCTAAACCAAAGCATATAGCACAAAGCATATAGGATATGCTTTGGTCATGGTTTGTGTGTCCCCTGAGTGTTCAGGTGTTGGAAGCTTGATCCTCAGTGTGGTGATGTTCGAAAGTGCTAGAACCTTTAAGAGGAGGGGCCTAGTACAAGGTAATTATGTCACTGGGGACTCTGCTCTTCTAAGTATCTGATGTAATTCTTATGGGACCCTAGTTAATTTTCTTGTGAATAGACTGCTATAAAAGTGCAAGGCTGGACCATTCCTGTTCTCTTGATTCCTGTTCATGCTGTGACTTTTCCTTTGCTCATGTGTTCCCTCCACATACCGTCTACCATGTAATAGATATGATACAGCCAAGGAGACCCTCATCAAAGACGAGCAAAATCTAACACCAAGCCATTGGACCTCTAGATAAATATATAAATGAATCTCTTTTCTTCACAGATGTTAACCCAGGCCCAGATTGTTTCTGTTATAGTCATGGAAAACAGACTAATGCAGATGGGGTAATGCTGGAGGACCAGCTGCTTCTGTGAGAACTTTCAGCTATCTTATCNGGCAACTGTTCAACAAGACAGACAGGGCTGACCCTAGGGGAAGGATTTTCAGTCCCAGGGAATAAGTCCGAACATAATATCAACTCTGAGGTTGTTACTATCTGTGGCTTAGGGATAAATGAAACTAGACGTAACCCTAGGCTTCAGGGTCTACAGTTCTGCTGGGGACAAACTTATCAAAAACAAACACAATTCCTTACAGTTGGGACAAGATGGAGTCACTCTTGTTTAGGTTGGTGCTAACAGTTTTCACCCAGGCCGGCAGGGAACCATGGAACCCACATCGGGTCTCAATTTTTAGTAAGTATTCTTGGGGAGAAGTTCCCATCACAAAGGAAAAAATACAAATATTTGAAAAGCAAACAACTCATGGGGCTGTTCTCAGACCTGCTGCCATATGCTCTGCTTTTTCCAGCTTACAACTTAACATTAAAACAACAGGCTTGCATTCCTCACATACCTCCACTGCTGCCCCTTATCCCTACTGCTTGAAAAGGCCGTCAGCTGCTGTCACGTGGAGGCATTACCACCTTAGCCACCACTGTTTATTGCTTACTGTGCAGTGTGCCTAGTAGTCTAGGAAGCTCCTCTAGAGTGCTAGTGTGAGCTACTGAAACAGGAACCACATGCTGGAATTACTATCTAATGAGGGGGGTGGGTGTGCACTCACACATGGGCACAGGTGTGTTGGACATAAGAATCATAGAAGGATGCTTTATAATAAATACTGACAAGAGAGATCAAATTCAATTGCATCATGTTGCACGTTACTACTTTATCAAGATGGAGAAAGGACCAAATACTTTTTTTTTTTTTTTTGGTTTTTCGAGACAGGGTTTCTCTGTGTAGCTTTGCGCCTTTCCTGGAACTCACTCGGTAGCCCAGGCTGGCCTCGAACTCACAGGGATCCGCCTGCCTCTGCCTCCCGAGTGCTGGGATTAAAGGTGTGCGCAACCACCGCCCGGCTCCAAATATTTTTTTAAAGTAACTTAAACCCTTTGAGATTCTACAGGGATAAACATCTTGGGCTAAAATCCAGAAATACACAGGTGTCACAGAGCAAGCCTCAGATGGTGAGAAGCAAAACTGTAGCAAAGATCTTTAGTTCACTCTGCAAAAAGCTGGGCCTAGAGAAGAGAACCCCAGTCAGAGGCTTCCTACATTATACGGAGACAGCTCTAGAAGGGGGAAGAGAAGCGCCCTTTCCTTGAAGACAAAGAAATGTTTATAATGGAAATGTGTGAACCAGTTTTCCAAGAGGAGATGAAAAAGCACTGATTAAAAACACCAGGAGGGGGATGAGGCNAGGAGACCAAGCCAGAGCTGACCCATTTACATGCTCCTGCTGCACTTCTGAAAGCAGAGAGCAAGCAGAGCCACCTTCCACCTTCCTTCCTGCTCCCTGGGCTCCCTTACCCCAAGCTGTCCCCACCCTGTTACTGGATCTGCAGCCCTATGGACAATGAGAACCTTCCAGCCTGCAGGAGTGTTTACTATTTCTGGCCACTGTGTACTGGTAACTAAGCTCCACTGAGGATAAAACGGTAACCCAGTAGCCCAGCAGACAATGTTCTCCACAAAGCCTAACCACCAGGGCATGGAGTCAATGGATCCCACATCCATGGGCTCAATAAAAATGACTCAGAGGACACACGTGATGATGGACAGCCANGTTCAAGCCCGTGGCCNCTCACAATGATGATTCTTACAGTAGGGNTAGTTATTGATTAACTTATTCAAGGAATTGCATTTCCTAGAGATTAACCTAGGTTCAGAGAGGTAAATTACCCTGATCCAAGTTATAGGATAATCACCCAGAGCTGATAGGAGCTCTCAAGGGACACAGGACAGTCTCTAAAGCAACACTCCCCATATTCCAGTCACTGGAGTTTAACACAGTTTTTGTCACAGCCACGTGTACTGGTATTAATATTTACAATATTTTTCTTGGAAACTATTAAAATATTCACCCACCATCTTGGTACAATCATGTGTGCTCCAGGGAACATAGTAGGGAAGAATAGATGAGGGTGACCTGAGCTGCTTTAGGGGAGCTAGGAAACAGCTTGTTTTGAAGTAAGGGGATGGGGGTGGGGCAACAGAGATTCTCGGTCCTCCTAGAGGGTTCATGATGGGCTCACATTTGACAGACTAGAAAGGAGAGTGAAGTCCATTCAATAATTCTAGAGTAAGGGCAGATCAATGGTGGGATTACTTACATAAAATTTTCTGGGTATTCACTCAGGGCCATGTCGATGATGTTGAGCGCGTCATGGTAATGCTTCTGGGCTGACAATAGGAGAGCGAGGAGGTGCAGGGAATTGGCATCATCNCCTTGGAGTTGAAGAGCTTGACGGACATACCCTAGAGCTTCTGGTATCTGGTTTAAAACAAGACCAAAACGAATGTTGAAACAGTCACACAGAAAGAGGCCATGGTTACATAAGGTTCACTGTGAGCTGCTTCACATCATACTGCATCCACATTTCATGGGACAACTTCATGGCAGCCCCAGGACATTGGCCAAAGAAGGGCACACCCTTTTCAGCAGTAATGGGACTGATGAGGGGACAGGAGAGAACCTACTTCTCTATTTAACTGCCCACATGCCTTTCCCATCTTTCTAAATAAGCACTTTCTAATTTTTGTTCCCCACAGAACTGATGTACTTTTGATTATGTCTAAGATGATTTCACTGTAAATGGAGACACAGGCAAGCTACCAAGGGTCCTTAATGGGATTAAACTGCCTTAACTGGACCATTCTCTCTTTTCATAGTATTATTAAAACTACAATACTTCATAGCTTTCACATANCTTTCTGAGGACCAGATGTCTGGATCTCCACTGGACACGAAGGAAATATGCAAACAAACAAAGCCCACACCTTTCCAAACTACATCCCAAAATAATTGGATGCAAGAAACAAATTACAGGGCCACTTGCAAAGCAGATGTATCCAAATCCAAGCAGGTCCAGACACAGCCTTAACCATATCGCAACAGCTGTTCAACATGTTCTGTGTATGTNGTATATGCATGTGGCTTGCCTGTAGATGTGCATGGGGAGGCTAAGGGGTGGCAAGGGGTGTTCTCTCCATCACTCTCCACCTTCATTTTGTGAGGCAGAGTCTCTCACTGAGCCCAGAGCTCCCAGGATCCACCTTGTCTGCCCCACAGTGGTCACAGATGTGCCAGGGAGCAGAACCTTGTCCACTGAGTCATCTCCCAGCTTTTAAAGAACAACACGTTCTTTAATAAAGAAGATTAAATGGGCATGGAGCCCAGGGTTACATGGACAGTANGTATTTGAACACGGTAGAGCTCACAGGTTAACAGAAAGGAGAATCTGAAGTTGGATTTCAAAACAGAGCTGGGGACAGAGGCATTCTAACACCTGCACAGGGGACTCCTTCCTGTGCGGCCTCCAACTCTATCCTTCAGCTCTCCTGCCTCTTCCCAAATCTTCAGGAATCTCAGCCCTTAGGAGAATCTCTGACTTCCTTTTCCCGAACTTCCTGATTTTCCACTCTGAACTGTAGTTCTCCATGGACCTACACCTTAGGTGCTGGCTATGGAGGCTTTCTTCTTTGGAACCCTAGAGTCATGGCTGTCGGAGCTGACTATATGTTCATTGGCAGGGAGAAAGCTGAAGTGCAGAGAGGTAAGACAACTTGAGTACATCATCCCGCTGAGTGATGGAAAGGAGGTGACTCCAGCTATTCTGGTCCCTCTCCACAAGGGTCACCACCTCTGTCCCAGTTAGCAGGGACACACTNACTTAAAGCTCCGGTGATTCAGCACCACATGCCCACAATCCTTGTGGATGAGTTGTACCCAGAAGTCTCCACTCTTGGGGACAACAACTTCCTGCGTGACCATTGCTCAGCGTGAAGTAGGGAGGTAAAGGCAACTATCATCACAGTGCTGGTTTGTAGGGATGGGCAAGTATTTAGGGACAGAGATGGGGCTCAAAATGATATCTTTAGAGGGGAGTGGATTGAGGAATTCAGAGCTGGCTCCTTAATTTAAAAAGTCTTACTGGGTGTCAAACACATACCAGCAGTGTTCAAGGCAATGACAATGGCAAGCATGGATCCTCTCTTGCTGCAACCTCAAGTGAAAAGGACTGATATATAAGGAAGATGGCTTCATGAGGAGGTGAAGGGAAGACAGATGGTCTGTGTTCAGCCCATCTCTGCTGCAGGGGCAGCTCCTGACCAATCTAGCTGTNGGCCACACTTCACCAGGTGATAAATCTTTCTAGGGCAGGCATCTTGGCTTACTCTATTCCCAAGTTGCCAATGGAAGCTACTTCTTCACACTATTCTAAGGCAACTGGGAAGAGTAATGCATACCTCAGCCCAGCCTATAGGGGATGACATATATTGAGAGCCAACCTCCGGTTCACCCTTCCAGTCTGCACTCAGGAATGTGCTCGGGTCACCACCAGCGCCTTGCACCTGGTGGGCTGGCAAGCATATGGCTGAAGTTTCTAGAACAGCTGGGAGGGAAGGAGGGTACTAGAATGTAAAAGGCAGCTCAAGCTGCCTTTGGGAAGATGAAGGCCAGCAAGGCTTGGCCTTCCAGCGAGAAGATGCAACGGTGTAAGTGTTCTTCATATCATTTATGCATTTTAAAGGATCTGGTGTCTCTTGTTGATACCTTCTGGCATTTTCCAGTTAAGCATGGATACCCTGTGACAATGAGGTTCCAGCCAGTGACTAAATTTCCACCATGAAATGCAGCACTGGGTTCCATTACCCCATTCCTGTTAGCAACAAGGGCTCTTTGGGGACCCCTGGAGTCAGGGTACATGCCCTGTCCTGTACTCATGTTGCCGTCTGACCCCAGGCTGAATCAGCCTAGGCCTTCCCTCTTCACAGCACATGCTCAAACTGACTTGAACCCCAAGGTCTTTTCTGGGAGGAGCTGGCTTCCTCTGAGAGCAGCGCCCAGCTCCAAGCCAGCCTCAGATAAAGGAGGGAAGGTCTTTTGATACCTCCAACTGAAGAAACTGGGGCTTAGGGAACATTACAGACACTGACCTGTCTGGAGATGGCGAGCTGCAGAGCCAAGTAGAAAGCTGCTTGGTGATCTGTAGGTGACAGGCTATGGGCCCTGAAAAANTATTCACTGTTATTAGAACATTAGACCACTTCTGCTTGCCCTATCACAAGTTGTCTTCATGTCTGCATTTTGATGTCAAAGCCTCATTTTCAGCTGAATTATGTATCATTTCTGTAACCCTTCTCCCATACCACTAATGAATGTTACACATTCTGACCACCATATACAGATATATCAAGGGAATATATTTTTGGTTCTTGTCCAGCACCTAAAATGGCCATAGATGTTCCCAGACTCTGTGATGGGACCTAGAGACAGGGAATCCCCAGGCCCCGAGGTCTGGCCTCCTCAACAGATGTTTCCCCTTAGCCGAACAGAAGCCCAGTGTCATGCTGGGTCATGCATGGTAAAGCCAACTAACAGGCTGTGGGCCCTGAGAGAGTATTCACCCCTTTCCAATATAAACCCGTGGCCAGATGATGGCTACTTTGGTTAAGTTTGGTGTGGCCTTAATGCTACTTCATCCAAATTTCTGGATTTCAGAAAAAAACATATGAAAATCAAAGACCAGCTTTGCTTATAAAATGAGGTTTGGGTTTTTGTGAACCAGAAAGACATCCATCCATTCTGTGAGGATTCGACTAAAGTCCATGCAAGTCACTAATTGTGTTCCTGTAACTATGTTGTNTGACAGTGTGGTCAGACACTAGGCTTGGCTCCATTCACTGGCCCTTGCTGCTGGATGCAGAGGCTGTTTTGGCTGTCTTCAAGTGTAACCTTTTTCGGCTTTTATGTGGAAGTTAATGTGTTTCATCAGAAGCAATTCAAGATGTGAAAGTGTACAGGACCTACTTCTGCTTTTAACAATCTGGTAGGAAGAGAAAAACAAACTTAACTTCCATAAAAGGGAGTATGGAGCAGACTAATTACAAACTGGGTCCTGGATAGCAAACAACCATCTCTGTGATCAAAGGAGGGACTTTCACCAGCAGAAAGAAAATTCAAGATGAAACAGAAAGCCAAATCATTATGGAGTCATCTGTGGCCAACTTGTTACGGTTTTCTAGAGACATAGGCCTTTTAGTTAATTGTCAGACTTCCACGGGAAAAGAAAAAGACATGTAATATGTGCAACCTAGAAACATGCCAAATCCATGAACTCGGGCACTGTCTGGGCAAGTGCTGTACTGTGTGCAGAACTGGGGTTTGCCCTTTCCTTAGTCTTTCAATTTACTTGAAAACTGTTTTATTATTTGTGTGTATTTGTGTGTGTTGTATGTGTGTACACTTGTGTGTGCAGGTAAGCCTGCCTATGAGTGCACCTCTGGAGGTGTGTGTACACATTGTGTGCAGGTAAGCTTGCCTGTGAGTGCAC
>LZPO01044586.1:79581-94576 GCA_001675575.1 Neotoma lepida | reverse complement strand
GCTTTCAAACAGTAAGGCTGTTCCAGGCAGAGGATCACCAACGTTTATTGCTTTGGCAAATTCTTAAATTAAGGGACATTATTGCCTCCAGCCACAGTGAGAANAGAAACTGGGGTATTTTCAATGGTCCCAGAAGGCATCCTCTAGCAGTCAACCTTCTCAACTTTATGAAGTAGCTTGACCAAGTGTGCAGGGAGTACAGGAGCCTTGGTTCCTACTCAAATCCAACACTCTCTGCTCTGTTGTTCAGTCCCTTCCCTCTACCTCCTCTTCCTCAGTTCCCTTTCCCCTTCTGACCTGGCTTGGGACACCAAGTTTTAACCTTTAGACTGTGGCTGCAGCTTCACTTGCATATGGGTGCAAGGACTANGCAGCGAAGGAAGGAGCCAAGAGTATGGCAGGCCGGTGGGATACAGGCCATGGGATACTATGTACAAAGCAAATGTACATCAAAAGCCTAAATGTAGGAACAAATAAAGAGAGTTGGGTCCTATCTACCGGCTGTCTCTTAAGGAGAGAGCCACAGACAAAACAAAAAGCACTATGAGGACTGCAGCGACCTCTGGAGACTCCAGAGATGGAGGCCTTCTGACAGGACTGAAGCAGAGATGATTAAACCATATCCCGAGGACCCTGTCTTTCTTGATGCTTACTTACATAAGGCCAAAACGATAAGGCCAGTGGAACAGAATAAAGACCACAGACTCGACCAGTATGGCTTCTGCAAGAGTGGGGAGCCTATTAATAAGGGAAAGATTAATCTCTCCAACGAAAAGTGTTGAATTCTATGATTTCCACACTCAAAACAATAGCCTCTGCGATGGTTCATTCTGATTGTCCCTTTGTCAAAATCTAGAATCATCTGAGAGAAGGGCCTCTGAGACTGTCCTTGAGGGATTGACTAGATTCCATAACTGAGGTGGGAAGACCCACCTGACTGGCATCATCCTCTGGACCTTTGTGTCATGGAATGCATAAGACTAGAGAGAGGGGAAGAACACTAGCACGCATACATTAATGCTCTCTTCTCCTCACTATGGAGATCATGTGACCAGTTCTCTCAGGGCCCTGGTGCTGTGACTTCCTTGTAATTATAAATCCTTTCTCCCTTGAGCTGCTTTTGCCAGGGTATTTTATCACAGCAACAGAAAAATAAATTAAGACATTATATACAAAATTCACCCAGAGTAGCTCAACAGCCCTAAGGACAGGAGCAAAACCCAAAAACCGATTAGGGGGAGATGAGGGGGTACACTGTCATGATTTTGGATTTGGCACTGAACCAATGGATTCTTAGAAAGACATCAAAGCTTAAGCAGCAGAAGAAAATGNATGGGGCTTAGAATCAAAGCCTTGTTCATGAAAGTCACAATGGAGAAAGTGAATAGCAAACATGTAGAATAGGAGAAATATCTGGTAGNAATTTATTATACATTTTAAATCAAGAACAACTATAACAACTAAAAATTAACAATTTAAAGATGGGCACAAGGCTTGAATATCATCTATCCAAAGAAGACATAAAACTGGACAGTAAGTATACAAAAAGATGTTCTGTGCATTAGGGAAGTGCAAGTCAAATGCACAATGAAATACCACTTACCACCTACCAAGGTGGCTGCAATCAAAGTAATGGGTATTGGTGTGCACAGGAGAACTGGGGTAGAGTGTGAAATGGGAGGGCCACTGTGAAAAACAGGGAGCAGTTCCTCAAAAAGGTCAACACAGAATTTCCAATGACTTGGCAGCTCCACCCCTAGAGAACTGGGAAGAGGAACTCGGGAATGCTGGACTCTGCTGTCACACTGTCAGATGCACTATTACAAGGCTGACTTAGGAAGACCAGCTAAGTGAGTAAGCCACACATACAGGGTACGGACTGTATGATCTATTCTATGCCAAGTGTTAGAATGTGCTAGTGTTCATGGCATACTCATCATAGCCAAAAGGTGAAGACAACTAACACATCCATCCATAAATGAACAGATAAACAAAATGTGACAGATATGTACAGTGGAACATTATCCTGACAAAAAGGGATGCAGTTCTGATAATATGCTGTCANACGTACTATCATAGCAAGGCTGAATCTTAAAAACATTAGCTCAGCCAGACATTAAAGGGCACGTGCTACATGACTTGTTTATACTAAGTACCTGAAATAGGCAAATTCACAGGCAGACAGATTAGAGGTTGCCAGGATGTGTGCGAGTGCACACAAGTGTGTGTGCATGTGAGCAGGGGGTGGGGAACTATTGCTAACTATGTACAGCTCTATTTGAGGTAATGGATAAGTTTGGAATAATGATGACAGTTGGCACAACAGTGTGAANGTCATTAAATATTTATGAATTTTGCCTTTTAAAGATTAAGACAGCATACTAAATTTTTTTTNAAAANNAAAAAAAAATGAAAGCAAAACCTGAGGCAGTGTATACCTGGAAAAGTGTTTCTTGAAGCTGGAGCACACTAAGGGTTTCTGCTGCTCCTACTGTTCCCAGGAGCACCAGTATTCTCACTGAGGAGAGGAAAGCATGCTTCACTAAGAAGTCGTCCACTGTGGAGATGGAGACCCCAGNGACTGTACCAGAGGCTGAGATTCTCTACCAGGTTGGTTCAGAAAGGTAGACCAGGGTTGGAGAGATGGCTCAGAGGTTAAAAGCACTGGCTGCTCTTTTAGAGGTCCTGAGTTCAATTCGCAGCAACCACATGGTGGCCCACAACCATCTATAATGAGATCTGGTGCCCTCTTCTGGTGTGCAGGGATACATGCACTGTATACGTAATAAATAAATCTTAAAAAAAAAAAAAGGTAGACCAGAGTTAAGATCTGTCTAGCGGCTCTGCCCCAAGCAAGGTCCATGAATCCTAAAGCTTCCTGATTCTCACTGAGTGACCCTGAAAACNTTGGTAACAGTCTGAGAAGATGCACTCATTGCTCTTCCAGGAGAGCTTATCTCCAAAGCCCAAGAAAAGCTGAGTGGACACTGGCTGCCAAGCACTGGCCTTTCAGCCCATGAGAACCTGGACTGTGCCCTGTATGTGTCTCAACAGTCTCTACACTGGCACCCACACACATCGTTGCCTCACTTGGGTACCTAGGGCAAGGCAGGGTGCAGTCAAGCCCTGAAGCATCATCCTAGCTGATGGTGGCCCACTAAGCAGGGTTGGAGGTGGGCAGCATTTCCGCAGAGTCTCCTGATATCAGAAGTGTTTAGATTGGGGAGGTACAAACGTCCTTTGGTACAATCATTAGCCATACAGTTCTACCCACAGAACTACAGATTTACCATAAACAAATGAATATGAGCTCAATGTAAAGATTAAAAATAGCCCTTCCGTCGTTAAAGCTGCTGTGTCTATGTAGGGGGACACACACCATCTCTAAAAAGACCCCATAATATTCTGTCAAAGTGGAATTGCTAATAGTCAGACTTGAGTAACAAACCTCCTTAGCAGCTTGGGTTCATTCTGAAAAACAGAGGAAGCAGGGCTCTTGGCTTTACTTTTAATAGAGGGGTTGTCATGCCAACTAGGGCTGCTGTTTAAATTGAAGGGGGAAAAAAGAAGCATTCCTTCCTACACAAACTTTTCAGCAGGGCTCACAATTAGTCCTTAAAAAANCATGAAAACTCAGCACTGGAGAGATGGTAAACACGGTACTCATAGTTAAACTTGTCAGAGAACGGCCATGATAAACCTGTTTCATTCTACTGTTCTGNTCTGCATGCCCACTAGTAGGGTAAACGGTCCTGAAGAAAAGAAATGTTGATGTGGGCACATGCCAAGGCAAGCCGATCTCGAGCGCAGAGAGCAGCCCTCCGTCTTGAAAAAGCACTGTGAAAGAATGGGCACAGAGAGAACAACACCCCCTACCCTGCTATCAGATTTTCAAAGGCTGAGTTTCTACAGTGCTTTCACAACATACCTGCTGTCTGAGGGTGCCANTGACAGGAGAGGGGACTCACTCACAGCAGAGCCACTGTCTTTTATTTTCCTGGTGCCTATGGGCCCAGGTCNGCCAAGGAGAAGAGCCAAAAGGAAGGAAAGCCTGCTCACGTGGACATGAGGCTGGTTGGGGACAAAATCTCCTCCCTCCCAAAGGCCTGGTGCAATGGTGCTCTGAGCATGAAAGGAAGGTGTCACACTGTTACCNAGGCACACATGGCCAGCTCACTGANCATCAGGGCAGGCAACTAGATCCTGTTAGAGAGGAGCCAACACCAAGCCCTACATGGCTGTTTCTTTCTATATGCCCTACAGGTTGCCATGAAGTGTGGAGGTTAGTCCAGAATACAACACTGCCATACCTGACAGNCAATCTGACAAATGAGATGGCCACCAAATAATCAAAAAGCAGGCAGAAGGATAAGTCACCCTTGACCATCCTTGTCTTCTCCTTTCAGAGCAGGATGGGGCAAGATTTCATCATGATGCTCAAAATGGCAAGCAATTGAGCCTTTGTTTATTTTAAAAATTTTCTATTTAGGGGGTGGGTGGGGGAAAACTTTTTTTTTTCTATTTAATATTTTTAGACCAAGGCTTCCCACAGAAAACTGAAACCACAGGGCAAAACTGCCAATAAGGAGGACTACTGAATTTACTTCCCATCAGGCCTTGATGATCCCATTCAGATGTAGAGGTTCATCATTAACCAGCACACTCAAACCCCTCACCTAGAACTGGCCTATCCTAGCTAGGGACCCACAGCTTTGCTCTGCTATCTTCTCTAATTTCACCATCTTCTATATGTTTCTATGTGAGCGTTGCTGGCTAGAAGTCTCTCTTGTACCTTGTAGACTCTGCCACTGCCCTGTGTCTGGCAGCTCCTGTGTGCACAGTGGAGGAATCAGCAATGTCTAAGCATTCAGCTGCCATTTAATGAGTTCCGGGTGCTGGGTTCCACTCATGCGTTTACATGAATTAACCATTATCTGAGGAGATGGCTCAGTGGTAGGAGCACTTGCTTTGTAAGTAGAACCTAGGTTTGGATGCTCAGAACCCATGTAAAAAGCCAGGCATGGCTGTGTGTGCCTGTAACCTCAACACTGTGGAACAGGGAAAGGAGANTCCCAAGATCTTAATGTCCAGCCAGTCTAGCTGAAAGAGCTCCTATCTCAAGGCAATAGCCTGGAGAGCAGCAGAGGAAGACACTTGATGTCTCATTTTGGCAACTGCATGAGGGTGCACCAGCATATTCATGTGCATGCATCATACACACACACACACACACACACACACACACACACACACACACACCCTCATTGTTACAGGTTGCTCTTCATAAAGATGGATTAAAGATGGTCTCTAAGATGCCAATGGACAGTCAGCTAGCTCAGGACTTCTGGACTCTAAGTGACTGTTATTTTCTTTATTTATATGTATTGTTGATTCTTCAAAAGATGGTCTCTAAGATGCCAATGGACAGTCAGCTAGCTCAGGACTTCTGGACTCTAAGTGACTGTTATTTTCTTTATTTATATGTATTGTTGATTCTTCAAAGAGCATGCAGAGCTGTTGCTGATGACAGAAAGAGAAACAGCAAAGTAAAGTTCATTGTAGGAAGAAAGGAAAAAGAAAAAAGGGAGGGGGGGCTTTGAGGAGTTCTAAACACAAGAGTGAAATCCATTCATGAACATTAGTGGCAAATCCAGCTGCCCTCACAACACTGTTCATATCAGCCAGAGGTCGAACCGACCCAAGTAAATCAACTCCAAAGCAAGTTGTGATGTATTCATACAATAGGTTATTACTTATCCATAAAACGCAGTGAAATGTGGAAACAAATTATGATGTATGCAACCTTTAAAACAGCTATGAGCCAGTAGATGTAGGTGCCGGGAACTGAACTCTGGTCCTCTGCAAGAACAGCAAGCAATGTTTAACCATCTCTCCAGACCTGACTTTCCTTTTAGGATGAGGAAATGTTTAGGAANTAAAGGTGAAAGTTGTTGCTATGACTTTGGTGTCCGTAAGTGTGCATTGCAGTGAAAGACTTAGTGTCCAGGATGGCACTTTGGGAAGATAGTATGACTGCCAGGGTATGGGCCTCAAGGCATTGGGGCCATGATGCAGTTCTCATGTACCTTGTGAGTTCTCAAAAGGGGGGCATGCAATAAAAGAAGCAATCTTGGCCTCTCCCATCCTTTCTGCTCCTGATTTGAGATATAACCTCTTGTTTGTTCTCAAAGGTTCTCTCACCATTGCTAGCTGGTGTAAGCTGACAAAGCCAAGCAGTGGCTAGTGCCACAGAGGCTATGTCATAGACTATGAACCTCCAAGACCACAGGATCAATAGTCCTCTTTTCATGAGTTGTCTCTGCCAGGAATCCCATTATGGTGCTGCAGAGCTAATACAGCCATATGGTGATAGGGATGTACCAAACAACACTGAATTATATACTTCAAACTACTAAGTTTGATATTTGAACTTTACCTCAATTCAAAAACACTGTTCCTGTTTTAACTAAAAATCTTGAAAAAGTAGAAGGGTAAATGGGAACAGCAAAAACAAGCCAAAGAGATTCAAAAAACCCCAGTAAATGAGGCAATGGGCAAGCAGGCCATTCTAAGATGCTATCTGAGATGGAGGGAGGGCTCTTGCTTAGCTGAGGGTGGCCTGGCTCCATCCTCAGTGATGATGGACTGGGCCCCCGTGAGGGACCATGGAGCCTTCATATTTCTGGTATGGCATCATACTGTGTTCATAAGAAGATCTGAGTCAATGCAGCTATCACATTTGTGGAAAAAGCCCCAACTACCTGTAAAAGGTAGGAAAGGCTGAGGCCATGTGTCCAAGGTCTTTATCACAGGATGTGGGTCTTTCTGGGACAGCCATATGTGCAGCAAGTTCTTGTTGCTCACTGTTTACCTCTAGGCTGGTCACTGCTAGTGTACAGAGGGCACATCTCACTCAGAGCTGCATTCCCAACCCTACATAGTCCTTGGTACTGAACAGGTGATAAATACACATATATGCTAAAAATGCATTTTATAATTATATTAATTGATTTATATTTCTAATAGGCAAAACATGGAGATGGTACCAAGTCCAAAAGTCTCTGAGGGATGTACAGGCCAAGGGAACTAAGGGGCCCCCAAAGGGGACTGGAAGGCTGAGTGAGAACAGTCCAGCCCAAGCCTAGGCCTGAACTGGGTCCCGGCAGGGCGGGCTATGTATGTGTNGTCACCTGGACACACCACATTATCTTACTGCATTGTGGGGGATTTGGTTTTTCAGAAGGCTGAATAACCACTGCCCTGTCTAGTCACCAAACCAAAGACTAAAAACAGAATTAAGCCACACATGCTCATCTGTTCCCCCGGGTTCCTGCCTAATGTGGTGAGGCATACCGCAGACTGGAGTGTGAGTCGCGCTCTGATCTGATTTCAGCCAATCTGTTACTGTATTTCACTCCCTGTCCTCATGCCCAGAGGCTGTTGCAATGGGTATAAATTTAGAAGGAGAAAGATAAATAACACAGAAACGTTTATTTTAACAAAATAGTCTGTTTCTGTCCCTCTTTCTCTGTTTTGCTAAAAGAAAGATAAGTTGGTCTCCTGACTTATTCAGCCTTTTTAACATGAAATTTGGTATTCTGGGCAGGAGTTTAATAATTCATAACCCCGGCTCAGATGAACTATCTCCACATGAAACCAAAACATCACATGTCTGTCCTAAGTGTTTCCTAGTAGAGGGGTAAGAACATCATGGCCCCTTGCCCAAGACCTGGAATCTACCAGTCCGCTTCTGAGCAAACACAACCCTCTAAACAAAGATAGTGCCTTTCTGGCATGGAGTGACTTCTACCAGCCAACTTCATTGTAAGTACCTGGAACTGCATGTCATCAGGAGTTACACAGCCATAGTTTAAATGGAACTGCTTTCTACGGAAACTAGTCTCAGAGATGAGAGGCTTTGGATGATAGCAGTTATACTGGGAGAGACACTGCTTTGGGAAGTGCTGTCTACCTCCCACTCACAGCCTGAAGGGTCCATCCAGTCTACTAACAGTAAGAAGCTTGCCATCAATTCCATCAATTCCAAACNGCTTAGTCCAATCATAGGAGAGCAAAGCTCAAGAACTGGCCCAACGACACATGCCACTGGCAGAAGGGGACAAAGGACCAGGTTTTATGGCTCTTCTCCAAGTCATCTTGACTGGAAACATGTCCCCTCACCCCGCCCCAACCTAGAAAACAGACAGCCTTATTAGCTGTACCTCCGACAGCATCTCATACTGGCCTCTTCTTCCGAGAGCAATGGTCAGTAAATCATAGACCACAGACGCGCTTTGCAGGCTGATGAGGCGGTCACTCTTGTGCTCAGGAATCCTGCTCAGCACAGCATCTCGGTTGGCCTGAAGATGACATAGAAGAGAGAAGCAGATGGTAAGCCAGCCTACACTCCACTTTTGCCATGTGGCATAGAGGCCACCTAGGCTCTCCTGCTCTACAGGGCAGGTGTGAGTAACAGACCTGTTACCTCAAGTCATATATCCAAAATCCTCAGAGCACCACAGACACAGACTATGGTTTGACTCAACATTGAAGGCCAGATGTGAACCTGTCAGCAGGTGTTTGGAGAAAGCCCTGTGACACTGGGCAAAGCAGAGAGCTTGCCTGGGCCTCGGCCCACAGCAGGGCTGCACAGCTATGGCAGCCTTCAAGTGAGGCTCCCCGCTGTGTCTTTCTATGATCTGGCTTCTAGTCTATGCTNAGGACCAGGAAAGCATTCCCAGCTCTGCACTTCCCATCACTGAACAGTATCTTCAAGTTCCATNGTCCCATGGAGGTGATCAAACCTTCCCCTCAGTCACTGAGTGACACACAGATCCATGGATGACACCTCCATGGGAACAGACCTCAAAGACTAATTTAGTCTTCTAAAGGGAAGCACACACAGATGTACAAGACAAGAAATGAGCAATTTTCATTTTGCCACAGAGGACTCAAGAGAACATTGGCCAATTTCACATCTCCACTGCTTAGTACACAAAACCCACCAGAACAGCCAAGCTTCCCCAGGTCATCTATCAAAAAACAAATGTTCCTCACACCAACATGCTTTCGCTGCTTCTGAAATTTAATTTCTCCACAGATTCCTCCAGATAAACCACACAGATTAGATTCTTGATAGCTATCTCATTTTCTTTTTTTCCCCTAATAGGGAGTTCTAAATCACAAAAGTTAGATTTCTGCCTGCTTCTCCCATCCCCAGCTCTGCTAACGAACAGAGGTCTCCACTCCCATCTGTCTGAGGAGCAGTGAAAGGCCTGCACAGTACTCCCTNTGAGAATGGTACATGAGGTTCTGGGGCACTTGTCCCCCAGGCTGATGTTTAATCTTCCTGCCTGACATTCGGAAAGGTCACACACACACCTTCCCTCTTGCTAATGAGGCAAAATGCCTTCTTTTTGTGTGTGTCCAAGGCATTTAGTTTCAGCCACCCATCAGAACTTACTCACTTGAAAACTCCTGGCTTTTAAATGTCAAAGCCAAATGAGACTATATAAAACAGGTCGCTTCCTACAAAGTGAGTCATCTCTTATGAAAACAAGCCTGCTTTTGAAGATTTCATTCTAAGTTTTCTTTACGAAGCTCTTTTGGAGCCCAACAAAAGACACTCTNAAGGAAGGAGGGCCTGCTGTATTTATTTGCTATAAATGTTCTATACTGAGACCAATGCCTGGAAGAAAACAAAACAAAATTCACAGATACTATGTAGGAGAGGTTTTCAAGTTATTCTTAATATGTCCTCTGTTTCAGAAAGCCTCGATACCTTTTGAGAGCTCTAGCCTAGAACTTTGGGCAGATCCACAGCAAGTACCCAGAACTCTGACTTGGCTAAGGTTATGTGGACACACTTCTCACAATCTCTTCCTCCAGGAGAAAAGGATCTGCTAGGCAGTGAGTAGTGCTACACTTTCAAATGACTTCTTGTAGGTGGAGAGACGGTGAAGAATTTTAGGCTTCTAAGTTAAAGTCAAAACTAATAAAAAATATCATTTTTCCAGACATCCAAAGAACAAGGCAGTTTCTACTTTGTTCTGAAATTGAGTACATAATTTTCTGCCCTAAAAAATGAAAAATCAAAGTACCAAAGGACACTAGGGGAAAAAAGCCCCCTAAGGGCAACTTCATGTAGAAGAGGTTTACAGGGAGTCATGGTGTTTTGGTTGGGAAGCTGTGACTTCACTGGTTTTCATTGTCCCTGAAGAGATGGTTCCAGAAACTGAATACCATGGAAGCAAACCTGACTGCCTCGAAGAGTCTCAGCACTGACTACTCATGCGTCTAACACTTCTTTGAAGGAGTAGGTAAGCAGAAGACACTACTCCAAAGCATCTAGACCACACTAGGACAAGTGCTGTAGACATGTGGCCATATTTTCCAAATTCCAAACTGGAGCACCTGCGCTCACGACTGTCATCAGTAACTCACCAAAGAGTTTGGACACCACAACCAATCACGTTTGCACTAAGGAAATTAGCTGCCAGGCTGGAGAGAGTCCAGTACAGCTGGGAGGCCAACACGAGCTGCCTTCATACACCAGTGACAGAGCTGAGTCTTGCTCACTTGAAAACATGGTCCCTGACCCACTGCCAGCATTGCCACCTATGTGCCTTCCCTGATACTGCCAAGGCAGAGCAGAGGATATAAACGACACCATCCTGAGTTACAAGCTGATGGTCAAGGAAAGACGAACCCAGGGCAACCTGCCTCCCAGAGGAAGTGAGCCCAATGACGTCAACAGCAGCCCAGTAAGAAAGCAATGGTAACTCAAGCAGTCTGCTCTTGTAAACACTTTTGGGCCAGTTTGCAGAACAAGAGAATCCCAAGTTCTAACCTGAGGCAAGAGTTATGCATGCTGAAGCCTTAGCCTCTGCTGGCCACCTCTTCCCAGCACACAGCATTTGTCTCCTGGACCTCTGTCCGCAGTTTACCTCAGCATATTTCTTGCCTCCAGTTAACTACCACATGGAAGGTGGGGACTTTTCTTGCTTTCCTTATGATTCTTTTCCTCTATGGTCTGCCTGGTGGGCTGACCGCTCTGAGAAGGGAACCGCACAATTTACAGACAGGTGCAGCAAACCAACACACTAGGTGTGCCCTTTGCTTATTCTGCCCTTAAGTCCTCATCTGTGAAAGGAGAAAAGCAGACAGGAGGCCCTTTGGGCCTCTAGGAACCTGTCTGTCTGCTCAAGCGTTAGGCACAAACTATTGGCCTGTGGTAGTTCTAACTACTTCAGTGTAGCATCCACAAGGCTTCAAGCCAGGGCTGGCATCCCTAGTGCTGTAGAGAGCAGAAGCCCAACAGACAATGAACATGCAGGTTAGACCAAAAGTCAATGTCCTGGCCAAACACTGGGAGTGAATTTCAAAGGGATTTGTGGCCTGGCCAGAACAGCCTGACGAAAGCATCACCACAGCCCGAGATTCTGCAGGGGCAGGGGCAGGAGCAGGTGGAGAGAGCAGAGGGAGAGAGAACCAGGAAATTCCATCCAGCTCCTGCCAGGAAAGCAGAGGTGGATGTACCCACAAATGACCCATCTCAGCACCGTCTTCACATCCAGTACACTGAGAAAATNCACAGGGGTTCATACTGGGGCTGTTCTCCCTGACAAANTTTCTGTGGGGACCATTTTCACCTCAGTTTCCTTATATATGAAAGTGCTAATATCCAATCATATTTGACAGATGGATGATATGCCCAGAGCCCCTTTGACTGGTGTAGGAGAACTCAAGCTGACCAGGGAGGGACTCAGAGGCATCCTTCTTTTCAAAGCACCATTGTTTTCCCTTTCTCTTAGGCATTCCTTTTGGAAAATTTTTCTCTAGACCAAAAATCATCCTAATGAGGGAATGGCCACCCCAAGGACGGGATTCTCAGGACTGGGGAAAGAACAATGAAATCACATTCCACTTACCATAGATTCACTAATGAGCAGTAACAGCAGCGCCTCTTCAGTATTTTCTTGAGGACAAAAAATGCTGCATAAAAAAAACCAACTTTGGTATATGGCAGTTTTGAAATAACAAGAGATAACACCACTACAAGCAGAGTGCAATGCTAAAAGCATCTCCATTTTTATATAGAATCCACAAAAAACACTGTATAATTTGGACACTTGAATTAGCTTGCTTATTTCTACGGCAATCTGTGGAATTAATACATTTTTGCTACACATTTTAATGGCAAGCAGACGGGTGAGAGGAAATGGTAAAAACATAAGTTAAAAGCCCAAATAACGCCGGGCGGTGGTGGCGCACGCCTTTAATTCCAGCACTCAGGAGGCAGAGACCTGTCTCTTATACACATCTAGATGTGTATAAGAGACAGATAATAAGGTGCTCGCTTACAGCGCCGTTACATGGAGAGTGTGTTTTGGTAGGCAGCGCCCCTCTTGCTGGCCTCCCGCTAACTACTCTACGTCGTTTTGTCAGAAAGAGCAGCTTCAGGGACTGCACAATAGTTCTAGTACTGAAAGAATCTAGGGAGCTATCTTAACTTTGACACACGCTTCTTTCTGGGGCAGCATACAAGAGCTGTCTTGTTAATCTATCTCTTGGTAGTTGGCCGAACTCTAAAATCTTGGATTAAAAGAAAAAGCTTTTAAGCTCAGTGTTGCTGAGGGTTAGGAAACAATAAAAACCCAAACCTACCCCAATCCTCACCCTGTACATCCTCTTGTTTGGTTCTGGGAGCACTGTTAAACCTACCCCAATCCTCACCCTGTAATCCTCTTGTTTGGTTCTGGGAGCACTGTTAAGGATACGTAGCCACCTTCCCCCCACCTCTTTCCTCTGGAGTAGAGTTCCACATGTTATCACCAACTGGGCCAAACTCAACTTTTCCCCAACAATTGAAAAGGAGTTTATAATAAATAAAAATAAACTGGTTAAAAAAAAAACCAAACACTGCCTATTTTGAAGATGACTAAATAAGGACTAAATTTATACCTTCCTTCCTAGGAACAACATAACAATCATTTAATTGAGATTTCCTCTCCAAAAGAAAAAAAAAAAAAAAAAAAAAAGAAAAGCAAAATCCCACGTTTTCCAGATAATTATAAATCCTTGTTCTCTTTGAAGCATCAGTAATGTTTTTACTGCACCAGAGAACCTTGGAAGTGACACAGTGCCTGGTCCTCCTGCAGAACTCTGCCAGTGGGGATCTCTAGCCCTGGGCCATGCAAGGCTCCAGTGAGGCTAGCCTGGGGATGGGCAGTGGGATGGGCTCCGAGCCCAAGCTTCTTTGGGGAGTCAGCTTGTGGTAAACTGGGTTTTTCAGAAAACAGAACACTTCTTATTATTCTCTGATATCCTGGCTGTGCTTACATGCAACTGGGACCTCGTAAATAAAGCAGTAGCCGGAACCATTTTTCTAATGGCTAGCTAGTCCTGCATTGTTCAGACTAATTGAAAAGAGAGAGCCCAAGCCATGCTAATTATGACTTAACACCAGTCAATTCAGTCCATGGATAATCTCCAAATTCCATTTGAGCCATCTAGTCTTCTTAAATGCTAGGCTGTGGTATTTTTACCAGAGTTGCTAACAAGCAGTGAATTAACTGCATCTAATTCCTGGGCCCTCCCTGTATGGCAGGTGGATGGGCATTGGGAAGCTCCAGGGCTGGGGGCAAAAGGTGGAAGAAGCAGAGAAACTGCAGAATACAGGCCTAAGAACCATACTAGAATGTTTCCTCAAAACAGTGAAGCTTTCCTGAGACCCATTTCTGGCCACTTCCTCTCTTCCTTGTTCGTGCAAGCTAGAGCCCAGGGTGGGTAGTCAAAATTGTCAGGGCCTTCCTTTTGTGATCTTTTCTTCTCTGAGACCCAAGTGTCTCAGGAGGAGACCCCGGAGTGCCCTGGTCTGGAGGGCTGGATCCACAGGGAGTTGCATGAAGGGCAGGGTAAGGGACAAAGGGCACCATCAGACCAAGAGGCCAGCTCCCAAGACCCAACAGGGAGAGGATGAGGGTGGGAGGCTTGCAGGCTCAGCCTAGCCATGTCACTAGCTCCAGGGATGACCTTCAGGCAAACTGCCCATTTGTTTAGTTTGGATAAATCATCAATGCATCTTGTAGTTTTGAAGGACACAGGGAAGGGGAGTCCTCAAGACACTGACAGTTACCATGTCTTTTCTAGAGCTTCCAGGTTCCCCTGCCATATACACATGTTAGAACAAGTAAAAAAGAAATCAAATCAACCATTTTCAACTGCATTTTAGCTTTCCTGACACCTGGGGCTTCTACAATAAGGAAGCGGCTGCATAAAGGCAGCGGCCCCCTGAGGAGTCGCTGTGACTCTGTGTGGCTGCAGGAGTGGCACATGTCACATTCAACACCTTCTCACTTGCCACTTGTAGACACAGTGGTGGCCTTTAATCTCCTACTCTGTTTGTGCTAATTTTCTAGTCTAATATGCATGTAATTATCCAAGCCACCAAACATGTTTTCACAAGGATGAAAGGAAAAATACATCTAGCTGAAACATGACTATATCCTGAGAGATATGTACAAGAGCCTTCATAGCACCACAGCTCCCATTAGTCCCAACAGAATAGGGAAATAACTCAAATGACCAGAAGGGAACAGACAGGGACACTGACATTTGTAAAACAGAACAGCAAACGGCATTGAAAATAAACTACTGCTACATGTAAAAATACATGTGAATTGTTCAAATACAACATTAGAAANACTTAGACATAAATGAATACACAATTTATGTTTGTTGAAGATAATGCAATAACTTATTTATTTTGAAATGGAGTCTTACTATGTTGTTGCCCAACCTGGTCCCTAACTCTTGGGCTCAAGTGATTGTNCCACCTCAGCCTCCTGAATGCTGAATTTATAGGCATGCTACAATGCTTGACACACAGCTTAACAAAACCAGACAGAGGGCTAGGAAAATGATTCAGGTAAAGGCACTTGCCACTAAGCCAGAGCACCTAAGCTTCAGCCCTGAAATCCACATGCTGGAAGGA
>LZPO01044586.1:63238-79440 GCA_001675575.1 Neotoma lepida | reverse complement strand
TAATCACTGGGCTAATTATCAGGACTGGGTTTCTTTGAACAGGGGCAATAAGTCCCTGGGAGAGGTACAAAGATGGCTGCAGGGCTCTGGTAACATCTGCTGCTTGAGCAGGATGCTATCATATATGTGTTCACCTAGCCAAAGTCACTGCTTGTTTTCCATCCACTTACTATCCCATCAGTTATGCAGAATACAAAGCTTACCCTAAAAACAAGTAAGCTGAAGCAGGCGTCCTCGCAGAAAGATCCAGAAGGGCACAGAGGCCTACAACAGACCACCCTTCCCCTCTCTAGCCAAGATTGTCAACATTTTATCTTCCTTCAAATGCCAAGTGATCAGGCAGAGAAGGAACATGGCCTCCACCTCACCCTGGAGCACAGTGGAGGGTAGAGCTTGCTTTTCAGAACAGCCTATCTNGGCCAACACTGAACGGTCTTTTGGTTTGCTGGAGCTCAAAGACTCTGAGACACTTAAACTACAGCTTCTTAAGCAGTGGGTTACAACCTCATGGGATCATGAAACTGAATTTGAGGGTCATGAAAAGTCTGGTAACAGTAAAATGTATCTGAACACAGTAACCAAAGTTAATTCAAAATCAAATACAAGCGAAGCCAAGGTTTCAAGCACCACAGAACCGCACTGCAGCTTTTGTTCTGAAGGCAACACGCATACTGTTAACATACGGCACGAGCTCCAGTGTTTCTTCCATACATGCAAAGTTTCGTGCTCTTCTAGAAACATAATGGTTTAATTGTAGAAACAAAGGCTTTTAACATTTTTCTAAAATTAAAATACTGATCAACTCTGAAAAATGCTGAAGAAGCTGTATGTCCCACAGAATCAAATATTCAACTAAGATTTCATTTTTTTGTATAAAGAAAAGTGTATCCATCTCATTAGGACACAAATTTGCTTTCACCTGTAATAAAGGGTAAAATTATGTGCATCCCAAACAACTATTTGAAAATAAATTTCTTGATTTGTGTTAGATAGCCCCACTTTGGTAATAAAGGAGCGCTGTACAAGTAGAAGCCCAGTGGATTTCTCTCTCCANTAAAATACCAACTAAGAAGGAGGGCATGCACATACAAATTTAGAAGGCTAAACACTGATTAGTGTGGAAATTAATGAAACACAGAACAGACTCACAACAGATTAAATAAACAAAGCAGAAAGTTGATTCTTCAAAAGGATAAAGAGATGGTAAGCTTTTAGGTAGCCTGCTCTGCTCCTGTTCGCTAAAGAGAGAAAAGAGGCAGAGAAAGGATGGGGTTGTAACAATGAATTCTGCAGGAAAAAGAAATATGGCTGACTAAGAACGTATATGGTGAAAAATTCGGTGACTCTGATAAGATGGCCAAACATACAGAAGGGTACAAACCACTAAGACAGATTCGTGAGGAAAGAGAGAACCAAGAGCCTAAAGTGGATTTCCCCGAAGAAAAGACAAGAATAGATGCTCTGCAGTAAATCTTACCTGATATTTCAAGGCAATTAATACCAATCCTTCAGGTTCTTTTTTTAAAAAATAGAAGTGAAAGAAATAACCCCCAACCCTTTTTATGTGACTAAAATTATCCAGATGCCCCCAAAGACAAAGGTTTTCTAAGAAAACTACAGAACAGTATCTTTTAGAAGTGCAGGTATAAAAACTTCAACAAACATACAGAACCCAAAAACAAATTTCAAAAGATTATACACTATGACATAACAGAATTTATCCCAGGAATGCAAGGCTGGTTTGACATCTGAAAACTCTAGGAATGAAATGCACTATGATAAAGGACGAGCCTCCACAATTTGCTAAACAAAGCACAAAAGGTACCTGACAGAAATCAATACTCCAGGATAAAGTCAGCAAACCGGAGTAGAAAGGACTGTTTTCCATCTGATACTGGGCACCTTCAAAAGCCTCCAGCAAACACTGTAATTAATCCAAAAGACTTTTCCTAACTGAGGATCAGGGATAAGGATGTTTTCACCACTTCTATTCACGTAGTAATGGAGGGTCTCGCCCTAACTAAGGAAGAAAATGAAATCAACAGCACCCATCTTTCAAAGGAATAAGGAAAACTATATTTATAGATGACAGAATAACCTAAGGAATCTAAAAAACCGAGAACTGACAATTTCAGCAAATCGGTAACATGCAATATCAATATACAAAATCAATGCCTCTTCCATATACTTGCAGTGAATAGTTATAAAATGAAATTAAGAACAAACGGAAGAGGCCATGTTGGTGGCTAATGGATGGAAGAAGCCTACATCAGTTTCAACATTATGTTAAGAGTGATGTGTAATTACTGAGGTGGGCATGGAGTCCCAGGCCCAAGGAGCTACTGGTAATGGACAGCTGTTGGAAAAAGAATAGTCAGTTTTCTTTAAGAGTGTGGGCCCTGGTATGTTAACCATACTCCAGTGGAGGGCCACACATCCGAGAACAGATGGGAAGCACTAACTAGACTTGACAAGTTTTAAAAAAGGGGTGGGGGGGGACACAAAGTTGGGTGGGGAGGGGAGTCATGAATCTGGGAGGATTGGGTGTGTGTGTGTGTGAATATGATCAAGACAATTGCATGAAATTCTAAAACGACTAATTTTTTAAATTGAAAAAAGAGAATAATATTATTAAAATCTATTAAAAAAGTTAAAAGTTGCCGGGCGGTGGTGGCACATGCCTTTAATCCCAGCACTCGGGAGGCAGAGGCAGGTGGATCTATGTGAGTTTGAGGCCAGCCTGGGCTACCAAGTGAGTTCCAGGAAAAACCAAAAAAAAAAAAAAAGTTAAAAGTTGATTGAAATCTTTATAAGCTGAAATTAAGAAAAAAAATTCTCTTTATAATAGCATCAAAAAGAACTCTGGGGCTTGGGATGTGACTCAGCAGTAGAGCACTGTCTAGTGCTCTGTGCGAGGCTCTGGGTTCCACCCTCAGCACCCTGTTCCAGTTTGCTTCTCTGTTGCTATGATAAACACCATGATCAAAAGCAACTTAAGGAGGAAAGAATTTATGTCATCTTACTAAGGCACACCCCAACCCTGACAGAAGTCAAGGCGGGAACCTGGAGACAGGAACCGTAGAGGAATGCTGCTTGCTGGCTTGCTCTCTGGCTCACTCTCTCACAGGCTCATGCTCAGCTAAGTTTCTTACACAACCCATGCCCACCTGCATAGGGATGGCACCACCCACAGTTGGCTGGGCCCTTCTATATAGATTAGCCATCATGACAATGTCCCACAGACCAGTCTGATCTAGGCAATTCCTCAATTAAGGTTCCCTCTTCCCAAATGATTCTAGATTGTGTCCTTTACAATAAAAACTAAACAGCACACATCCCCTTCCAAAGTAAAGGAAAAAAAGAATTGTGCATGTGCATAACCAAAAAATTAGGAATATGTTTAACAAAAGAAACCCTAGAAACTATGAAATATTGCTGAAGTAACCTTAAAAGTATAAATAAATAGCCATCTTGTGCTCACAGACCAGAAGATGCAATGCTATTGAGACACCAGCATTACCTGCATTGTTTCATANGTTACAAGTTCAAGGCAATTCTGATCAAAATCCCAGTGCTTTTAAAAAGGTATTTCTAGAAGAAANGAGCAAGTGGATCCCAAAAATGTCGATGGATTTAAGAGACTGGAAGAAGCATGACACCGAAGAAGAACTGGGCATTATTTTTGGAGAAGTGAAACTCTCAACTTGACTTTGGTGACACATTCCTAACTATGTGTGTACTGGAAGCCAATGAATTACACTCTAAGTCGTTGAGCTNGACAGTATGTGAGTTATAGACAGTAAAACAGGTACAAACCAAACAGATCATTTGTATCTGTATGAAATTAAACTGTGTGTGGGACCGCCTCTTGGAATTCTCCTTGCACAGGTAGGAAGCTGATATGGGGGGAGTAGTGTCAGAAGAGTGACAAGGCCAGCTGTTTAGGAAGCACCAAGTACCAAGTAGCCAGTGAAATAGGAGAGTTTCTGTCTCTGAGGTAAGGCCACACTGGGACAGAGCTCTACCCGGTGTCACTGGATAAGAAGGGTAGCAACNGAGACCCTCTGTGTACTTGGCACCTAGGCTACTCAGAAGCGTCTAAAGTAGGAAACAAACTCAGACTTTGTTTTGAAGATGTAAAAGTCACTTAAAATTTGAATCTTAAATCTGCTTCTGGAGAGCCCCTCCTGAGGGAGTCGACACTTCACAGTGAGTTAGGAGACCAGAACAGATGTTTCATGAATCCAGACAAGGGCTGAGGAGAAAGCCCAGCCTGTAAGTCAGGCAAACTGGTTCCGCAAGGCTGGAAAAAATAAGGTCAAAACTAAACTAGAGTGAGTCCCAGGGAAAAGTCAGGAATGCATTCTCTTGTCCAAATCCACAAAGAAATGCAAACTGATTAAGAACCATGAGGGAAGGAAAAGCCAGGGGCGTCACACAAGGAGCCAGAAGCCAGGCAGCCTAGCCCACAGTGTACTCGCCAGGGTTTCCAAAGCAGCTGCTTGCAGTCTCTTAGCACCTTCTCAGTGTGATAACACTGAAGAGGTCCCCACATCGGTCACTAGTATCCCTTTTCTTTTTGTAGAGATGAGGAAATGCCACCAGGCCTGGTCCTTTAGCAACAGGCAAAGAGGGAACTGAGGACTCTGAGAGGCAGTACAGAAATGAGTGACCTTCTTCCAGCTCTTGTCCTTATCCTGTCCCTCACTCGCCATCCTCCTGACCAGGGAAGACTCAGGCCTAAGAAGGTCGCAGCCCTCTGGCCCATTTTCCTCTAACGAAACCAAGTCCCAAATTCAAATCCTGCAAAAACAAAAGAACTAAGGGGACATCTCTCAACTGCTGGCAAATTATTTACTGTCCTTATACACGGTTTGGCTAAGAAGAAGATTTTTAAAAGATGNGAAATTGCTGAAGAAGTGAATGCTATTAGCTCTGGCTATAGACAGTGACTGCTGATTGTTGCATAATGCTGGGGATCTCGTGATAAATGGAGTGAGAATCCTACAGACTGGCACAGAGAGCAGCCAGCTGAGGAAGGTGGCCCAGCCCTGAGAGGAGAGTGGCTGGAGTTATGAACAGTGGGGAGGTATCTCTGCTCAACTGGACAATTAGTGTGCTCATCTGATCTCACACGGGCAAAACCTGGCCTGTGCTTGACCTTAAATGTTCTCTCAGCCCCTTCCTGTCCCAGGGTCCCCAGCTGAGAACAGCGAGTCCCATACTTCTCTCCTGAGTAGACGCGGGCTCTGCGAGGGAGTGTGTAGGTTTTGGTGTTTGCTCCTTTCCGGAGAGGGTCATCCAGAGGTGACTGGCAGGGAGGATCCTCCAGGGGGTTCCAGTAGCTCTGCTCACACATGCCCCGTAACAAGATTTCTGCCAACTGCCTGGCTATTGTCTGGGAACACAAAGGAAGAACAGCATGATTATTAATCTGTTTTCTATCATCCATTCCATTATTATCATCTTTCAGCTGTGACTATGTGTGAGAAGCCACTGCAAGACTCAGAATATAAGAGTCAGAATTAAATGTTTACTTCTATATGAAAATCACACCCATTTATGGCAAAAGAAAATATAAGATGCTAAGATATTTGAACACTTCTTAAAAAGATTTGTTTTGTTTTTAATTATGAATAAGTGTGTTGGGGGATAGGTATACATGAGTGCAGGTGAGGCCACATGCTTTCACCCCCATGGGGCAGGAATTACTGGAGGTTGTAAGCCACCTGACATGTGTGGGTGCTGGGAACCCAATTCCAGTCCTCTGTAAGGGCAGTACCTGCACTTGACCACTGAGTCATTCTCCAGCCCATGAAGAGTTGCTTAAGAAAGTTCATGCACTTCCAACACTGCCTTGTCTACATTACACATTGAATAGGCTTTAGACCTCAGACAACTAACCACGCAGCTAAGCCTCTCCTAAGAGCTCTTGGGTGAACTGCAGATGTTTTCATCACCCTGCAGTAGCTGCTTGCTACAGCTCAAAACCAGAGAAAAGCCAGGACTCAACTTCAATGACGCTATCTCTGGGAGGAAAAAAACTCAGCATGGCNAGATGTACACTGCAGATACTCAAAATGTCTTCGTTCTCAGAAGAACTAAGGACCAGTGTCCTGAGTCACGCTACCACCAACAGGATGCAGCACTTGGGTAGTGGGGTGCCCTGCTTTCAGTCCATTTGGCCCAGAAGCTCAGAAGCCAGCTTTGTGTAATAGGNAGGGCAAAGTGAAGGCTGTAGCTTCTGATGAGAAANAGCTTTCTACGAAGCTGGAGGGTATTTCTCATCTCCCTGTGAAAACCCAGAAACACCTGGACCTTCTCCTTCTAGCCAGCGCAGATACTCTCCTGAGCCTCTGTAGTGACACTGCCTAGAACATTACCCCAAGTGATATGTAAGAGGTATGTATATACTAAGAAGGGTCTTGATGATAAAGGCACACTGATAATTCTCTTTCTCCTGTGTGTGCACATATATATGCACATGTAGCTCCCCTGCCCCCCCACCCTGTGTGTGCACATACACATGCACATGTATCTCCTCTGCCACCCTCTGTGTGTGCACATACACATGCACATGTATCTCCCCTGCCCCCCATTTTCAAACTGGATCCCTGCATCCCCGGACACTCAATCCATAATCACCCAGAGCTGCAAAATAAAACTTCAGGAAATGGGGTTTTCCATCAGCTTTTGTGTTCTTTGGAAGATACAGAGTGCTGACGCTCCCCAAGAATGAGCTTTTAAAATAAATGTGTTCCAGAAGAGAACTTTGCTAGGCTTCATCCATATGAAACTTCCTAAAACTCTCCAAGGAAACTTAATGCAACCAAATCATTAGCTTAGTGGCTTCTGAGAACCACTGGGTAAAGGCAAATTTTCTTGATTATCCCTGTGTAGAACCCATTGCCTTTAAATGTCTATAAAATGTCTATAAAAATGTGAAAATAAATGAACCCAGATCATCCCCAACTGAGCCATCTGTATGGATCTCATAAGAACACAATTTCCAGGACCTAACCAGTGCCTGAGCCGTTTCCCTGGGCCTCCCATTACTGCTTCATTTTGATCTCACTGCAGACATAGGAGCTAATGGCTTCTGTTGGAAGCTGCAAATGTCAGTATCACCCTTTGCTCACTGTGGCCGTGAGATAAACATTAAAAAAGAAAAATGAATAAAGAACCCCTCCCCNGCCTCACTTCCCCCATCCACTATGAGGCTATTTTAAAGGGTACAATCCAACGGCATTTAGTACATTTACAAGGTTGTGCAATCCTCACCACTATCTAGTTCCAGGACATTTTCGTCACCCCAAAATGAAACCCTATATCCTTTAAGCTGTGGCTTCTCAGTGTCCCCCTCTCAAACCCTCAGAACAACTAATGTGCTTTCTGTCTTTATGGATTTGTCTNTTTAGAAGATCTCACAGAAACGGATACAATATGGACTTTCTGTGAGCAGCTTCCCTTATGTAGTGCAGTATTTTCAAGATGCATCCTTTTATTGTCGAACAAGACAGACATGCCCCATTTTGTCCACACATTCAGCTGTTTCCAGTTTTTCTCTGTTAGAAATGAACATTCACGTTCAAGTTTGTGTTTGAAACTTTTGTGCTTAAACTTTTGGGCAAAAGTACCTAGGAGAGGCATGCTATGAATATACTTTAAAATATAAAAGTATTTACATTTCTACTATGCTTCCATATCAAATCAAGTTCACAAAAATCAAGTTCACAAAACAACTTTACCATCTCATAAGTGTATCATCCATTTGCAATCATATAGTTAGTTATAAAATAGATTCCTTGGCCCTGCCACAGACCTGCTCCATTGGACTCCTGGAGCTATAAGTGAGGACATGTATTTTTTTGGCATTCCTCAACAGAGTTAAGGATGCAGATCAATGGCAGATCACTTGACTGAAACCAAAACCACATGTGGTAGTAGTTTGAATGTAATTGGCCCCTATAATCTCATAGGGAATGACACTATTAGGAGGTGTGGCTTTGTTGGAGGAAGTGGGTCACTGTCGGGGTAGGCTTTGAGATCTCCTATGTTCAAGATATGCAGTGTCTCAGTTGATTTCCTGTTGCCTTTAGATAAAGATATAGAAATCTCCAGCACCATGTCTGCCTGCACACCACCATACTCCCAGCCACCACGCTCCCCGCCATGATGACAATGGACTAAACCTCTGAAACTGTAAGCAAGCCAGCTCATTAAATGTTTTCCTTTATAAGAGTTGCCATGGTTATAATGTCTCTTCACAGAAGAGCAACAGAAACCTTAAGACTCCACAGTTCTCAGATAATTCTCATGCACTCCTTTGGTTCAGCACTCAATGGATTAGAAATGGTTTAAGTCACTTGATGACCCAACAGCTCAGAGAAAGGCACACCTTGATTCAGAGTGACATAAAGTGGGAAATGTCTNCCCCCATGTTAACAACACCAGATGATGGCTGAAATGTCCAAGGGCAGTTCCAGCTACCACAAAGACTTAAGGAGGCTCTTCCATGCTCACCTCAAGAAAACAATGGAAAATATCTGTCTGTCTGTCTGTCTGTCTATCTTTAAGGGTCAACACAAATGCTCCATTTTCAAACANCACCCTTCTCAGTATGTTTCTAAAGCAATTTAAATCCATCAACTGAAAAGCCTCATGGAATTCTGAGAATATGAGAGAAAAGATATCAGCAACCATTTTCATATGTATAATTGCAGGTTCTTATGCCTTAGAGGACCCTAAAAATTCAAAATGAACATAAGTGAACCAATATAAAACATTAAAGGCCTGATAAGGTCTTGATGGGAAGGAAGTGTGTGTGTGTGTGTGTGTGTGGTGTGTGTGTGTAAGTTACCTATCTAGTTTAACCACATATTCTAGACAAGCCTTCTGTTTAGCTGCCTAGCCCCATAAATCATATTTCCACATCCTAAAACCTTGGAGATACCCAAGTGAAGCTCTTTCTGCATTTCCCATGATCTGAATATCTTAGCCTTATCCAAATGAACATTTGGAACATTGGAACAGTTAAGGACAAACATGGGTAATAAAACACAAACTGCAGATTTATATAGGGCTGTGATATTAATTTTGACATAGAACATTCATTAGTACAGTGAGCACTAGGCCTTCACGTGATGATTGAACTATACAGAGTTTATATGAGATAGACTATCTTTTGTACTTCTCTTTTANGTTTTATGGTCATGTCATTATCCAAACAGTACTTGAGGATCTCACCTAATGTCCTACCATGGTTAATATGAATTAAAAGCACACATCTGACCTCTTCCGCACATGGGCATCCAGGAGGGCCTTATCCCACCTTTTCTAGGATGCAAAGTGCGCACTTCAAGAGAGAACACGTACAGGATAGCATTGCGCACTCACAAAAGATAACGAGTGCTAGTCAGGTTGTGGAGAAAGCTGCTGGTGGGATGTAAAATGGGGTGGCTACTTTGGGAAACAGAATCTCCTCCAACTGTTGAACACAGAGCTTTCATATGGCCCAGCTGTTCTACTCTGAAATACAGAGTAAGAAAGAAGACATCTGTCCACTCAAAACCTGTACACAAATGTTCTCACAGAAGCATCAGTTACAATAAGACAACTAACCACCCATCAACTGAAAAGAGACTGGGTGGATAAAATGTGTGGACTTACAAAAAAGAATATTATTTGGCAATGAAAAGAAAATACTGAGGCAATATGGAAGAATCTTAAACATATTTATGCTAAATGAAGGGGGCCAGTCACAGAAGACTAAACTGTATAACTATTTATGTGAAATGTTCAAAATAGGCAAGTCCATAGAAACAGAAATGTAATTAGTGACTGTCAAGAACTAGGGGAATGAAGGAATGGGAACGGATTACTAATGAGTTTGAGGTTTCATCGAGTGATTACAATGTTCTGAACTAAATAGTAAACGCGCTCAAACACTGAAATGTACTCTTAGAGTAGGTGAATTCCGCTCATCCACAGTCTCATGCGGCGGTGTGTGATAGAAACATACACGGACTGGTCCTCAGATCACTCCCACTCACCATTCGCAGGTTCTGTGTCGTTCTCGTTTCCACTGCTCTGAGAAGCTCCCTAAATCTCCCAACTCCTCTCGTCAAGTTCCTGTGTGCACACAGAATTCGACAAGGTTTCCATCTGGCATGTATTAATATTAAGCATTTTATACACAAATTTCAATGCATTTTGTCTATATAAAAGCTGTTGGCTAGAATTCAAGCAAATGATTATTCTACACATACCTGTCTGTCTTGGAGCAACTGACCTAACACTAATAAAATTTTTGTGTGTGTGCCTTTTAGACTAAATCAAATTTCCTCAAGGAGACAAAAACCTAAAGATCAGTTCCGAGGCAAAAAAAGAGGTAAGCTATGTCTCATAAGAGTCTATTTTCAAACTCACGATGACCCCCACTGGAGCGGTACTGGAACCTGCACTTTCATTTAAAAGGGAGATGGTGACCCTGGGCAGTTAAGGACATCAGTAAGGCACTGCATGCGGTGTGGATAAGGCTTCTTGCTGAAAATTCGTGAGTAGGAGAAAGAGAAAAGGTATGAAAGAGAAGAGATGGCCTCACTTAATCACTACATATCTTTCACTGCCTGGTAAGTCCATCATATGAATGCTCCAACTCTGAGTTGACAAAAAGAAGCGAAGGGCCAAAGGCCTCTCTGAGGGGTCACTGAGTACCAACCAGTGCCTGGGCCTCCTGTGTGAGATCAGAACACATCCCATTCATCATCCTATGTGCTCCACAAAGACATGTCTAGCAACATATTTCACTGAGGACAAATACACTTTTAGAACATCCTGGCCAACACATCCGGGCTCCACTTGTCCTCCCGGAATGCTGGGTCTGGCCTCTTTGCCGGGGAACGCCTCCCAGCCAGTTCCTTTACATTGAGCACTGCCACCATCTGTGATGTAACTCAGTGATATTTATAACATGCTCATTAGAACACATCTCATCTTTCCAGAAACCCACAGAGCAGGTCAGCAGGTGCAATACTGCCAGCCAGCCTCCGCAGGCTGTGACAGACAACTCTTGTTTGGATGGCGTTTTAAACCATGCAAAGGTATGAGATAAAAATGTGGCTTCTGTAAGATGCAAATCCGACGAGGGTGACTGAGTCACATCTTATGCCCATGTGACTTCCCAGAGTTCTCATTCACAAGAACAGCCCAGAACCTGAAGACAATGGCTGACTGGCCCAGTACGTAAATACTGCCAGACACCNTCATCCATACAGATGAGATGGCAGAAGGTCAGACGCTTTGTGATGGCATAAAGAGAGAAGCCTGTGTTCAGGACTCTATCAGAGACATGGACAACAATTAGGGAATAGGCCCTGGGACATGCAAGCTACTCTGCCCGCCCCTACACTCATTTTTATGGGATTCGTGCTCATGGGCAACAACGCCCATTGCTCTGGAGTAATGTGGGAGGAAGGAGACAGTCACAGCTAAAATGGGATGGGAATGGCTGTGGGAGCTAATTTTATTTCCACATCACCGATTAAACACCCATTGTGGACATAAAGGGTGGCACTCTGGACTGATGACATAAGCATGCCTGAAGCAGTGTCACTGGAGAGACCCTGCTAGACCCTCATAAAGAACTGCCTTGTCATTGTGGAAATTAGACCTTGAACAAGCACATAAAAGCTAAACATTCTAACTGTGGGGAGGCTACAAATAGGACCTGGTCATTTGGGGCGTCTCCCGTATCCTCTTTGCAGAATAAACTATTTATAGAGTTATAGAAGCACAGAATTTTCTAGCCAGAAATGATCCAACACAATCTAGCTTACATAGAAGTGAAAGGGCTTGCTCAAGTTCAAAGCCTGGCAAGAGAGCGAAGCTGGGAGCTTTCCACCACGATGCTACCACCATGGGCAGAAGAAATATAAGCTCTAAAGCAGAAGTGATTCAAGAGGAAAGAACAAACGAATCCAAGAGCTCAGATGGGTGTTTTGTGCCACTGATATGCAAATTACTTCACACACACAAATAGCATAAATTCTGTGTTCTGGTGGTGACAGCTAATGAGATGTTCCTAAGGTGCTGGTTCAAACTGGAAAACAAACCCACTAGGCCAGGTGAAGAAGTCCTGCACCTGATGGTTATGCCCTCAGCTACCTGATACATGATGGCTAGAGAAATCCAACTCCCCTTTCTGGCTGGCTGTGGTTTCTCCCATGCAGGACGGAGGCCCTCTGCTGGAGGAATGCAAAAATCTCCAGGACAGAAGGAGGCTGAGCCTGAGGGAAATCAGCTAGAGATACTGACTCCCTAGGAAGCCTTTGGAGTGAGTGTAAGCTGCCTCCAGTTCTTCCCAGCTTGTCCCTGGGCCATGCTCAGGATTTAGAATTGAGCTCTCCTCAGCTCAGAAGAATTCTGCTCATAAATAAAGAATCCAGAGCAGTTGCAGAATGGAGCAGGCCTGAGGCTGTGGCTTGTTCAAATGAATGTGGCACATGAAATCACTCAGTATGAGGGAAATGAACAAAATCCACACGATTGCTTTCATATCTCTAAACTATTAGTTTGTCCCTAACATGCTGAGATCCATTAAATATCATTAAATATCTAGAACAAACTGCTGTTTAAAGTTTCCACTCTGAACTGACAGCCGGACAACCAAGGAATTTCCCTGGTTTTGAGGGTTTCCACAGACCCCTGACATGAGGTCATTGACTTCATTTCAACACCCTTGACTGAGACAGTGCAATGATGTCAGAGTTCATTATGGTAATGTTTTTGCCAGTTTTTACCAAGCAGCACACACTCTGGCAANCTGTCAGAGCTTGGGTCGTCTCCTGTACTTTGCTTCCTCAAGCTTTCTGCATTGGGTGTGTTTCCCTCAGGTTGGAGCAGCTCCAATAACTCGGCTAAGCCCAGGGGGGAAAGGGCCTGCAGTCATGGGGCCAGCTGCACGCTCGGCCAACTGGCAGGCNGCACTACTTCTCTCCCATTACCCCTGCTGTGCCCAGCCCAATAAGCAGAGCTGGCCGGTGTCCCTCAGCCTATGCTTGGTCAAACCCACCACTTTTCATAATGGNAACAGTCTCCTCTACCCTTCACTGACTTTCACTTCTTCTCTCCTCCCTTTTCTATCTGCTTTTATCTTCATTCTCTAGGATCTCACCCTCCAGGGCTCTCTGCGGCTTATGAGCTCTATCTCCTAAGAGTCTATGTCGGCCCCACAGGTTGTCAACACAACTGGGAAGGTACCAACTGTCCAGCAGTTGGTCCTCCCTCTTTTATTGTTTAAATTAAAAATTTAAGTTAACATATAAATAATGGGCTTCATTATGATATTTCATAAACATATGTTATTGTACCTTGTTCTTATTCATCCTCGTCCCTCTTCCAATTCTGTTCATCCTCTGGCTGGATCCCTTCCCCTCTCCAAATAGTGCTCCCCCTTCTTTTCCCCTTTCCATGATCCCCTTTCTACTTTACACGCACGCACACACACACACACACACACACACACATGTGCGCACACACACGCGCACACACACACACACACACACACACACACACGCGTGCGCGCATGCACTTAAATATGAAAGGAAACAGTGCTTTTATCTAAGTATGGCTTATTTTGCTTAACATATGATCTCTAATTCCATCCACTCCCTCCAATGCCACCTTGTTACTCTTCACAGCTGAATATAATTCCACTGTGTGTATTTATCACATTTTCATTATATAACCTTCTGCTGAAGGAGATCTAGACTGGTTCCATATCTTGGTTATTGTGAATATACCAGCAGTAAACATGGAGTAGCTCCATGGCCTCGTTGACTCAAGAGTTCTGTTCTTAGGTTGTTGAGGAACCTCTACACCGATTTCTACCAACAGTCAAAAGGGTCCTCTTTCCCCACATCCTCTGTTTTCTTGATGCCAGGGTGAAATGGAATCTAAGTTTTAATTTGTATTTCCTTGATAGCTAATGATACTAAACTCTTTCTCAAATATTGATTATCCATCAGTGTTTTGAGACCTGTCTATTCAGTTCAATTGCCCATTTACTGACTGGATGATTTGGGGGTGGGTTAATATTTTACAGTTTTTTATGTATTCTAGATATTAGTCCCTATCGAATGTTTAATTGTCAAGGATTTTTCNCCATTCTGTAGGCTTGTCTTTTCTCTGGTGACTGCTTCCTTTGCTATATAGAAGCGTTTTAACTTATGTGCCCCCACTTGTCAATTCCTTGACATTATCTCCTATGCCATGTGCATCTTTTTCAGAGTGTTCTGGCTTATATCTAGAAGCTTCCCTGCAGGAGTCTTGATGCTTCGGTTCTTACATTAAGATCTTCCTCTTGAATCTCCATCCTTGCAACAGGCCCCAGCTCCCTCTGCCGCAGCTTTTTCTGAGGCTGAACTCCAAATTCACATTNTTAGCATAAGCTTACAACGACATAAATTTTGTTTTATAACCCTGAACAGGTGTAGCTCTTTAATATTATCTCCTGTTATGATCCTGTGAGCTATCAAACAAGAGGGAGACATATTCTGGAAAGAGCCAGAGCTCCAACATCAGGTCATAACAGAAAACCAAGGCTGAGAGAGCCTAGGGGACTTGAGGGCCCTTCAGATGATGGTGGACTAATTCAAGGTCAAATTCAATGTTCCCTTTTACTTCTCCTTTCTTTTCTTGAGAAGAGTAGAAAAAGAAAATACTTTCTTTCACTATATTTATATTTATTTTTGTGTGTGCGAGAGTGTTTTGCCTGCATGTATGTAAGTGTACCACATGCGTGCAGTACCCACAGAGGTCAGAAAAGGGTCTCAGGTACCCTGGAACAGTGAGCTGCCACGTGGGTCCTGAGAACCGAACCCAGGTCCTCTGCAAGAGCAGCTAGTGCTCTTAACCCCTAAGTTACCTCTCCAGCCCCACCNTGGATTTCTAAATTGTCAACTGACTTCCAAGTTTGACTCGGGGCAGTAATATAAATTCAGTTGTCATGAAAACTCAGTTGGGATGCAGACAGGAGTCTTCATACTCAGTGTGAAACCCCTAGGTGATAAGGAAAGGGCCCTTTCCAGAGTAAACTCAATTTCAATGTCTCTCTGGTCAAGAATTTCTAAGCAAAAATCAATTACAGGATGAGTCAGCAATAGATCTCCTGAGCAAAGAAGCAGTCTGACCCTTTCCATTTTCTCTCTTACTGACAGGCACTGAGGGGCTCAAGCAGTGGGTTTTTTTCACCAACCAGTAAGCAATTTCCTACCAGGTTCCAGCAGGTCCCTGAGGATGC
The DNA here is from genome assembly GCA_001675575.1 of Neotoma lepida. Classification (NCBI taxonomy): domain Eukaryota; kingdom Metazoa; phylum Chordata; class Mammalia; order Rodentia; family Cricetidae; genus Neotoma; species Neotoma lepida. The sequence goes on along the minus strand of LZPO01044586.1, from coordinate 64,139 downwards.
ATAGTGACCACAGGATGCCGTCTCCACCTGTGGAACTCAGGCAAGCTTCACACACTAGAAGAACAGAAGTGTTCCCATGACACAGATCTCTGTTGGCTTACTACTCTGCCCCAAGTTCCTCAAACAGCAACTGGCTAGGAATCTACTTCACCACACTGAGCCAAACAACCAAGTCCATGGAAGCTGCACTTTCTACCTGCCTCTCTGCCCCTTCTACTGCACTAAGCTTAGACTGGCGGATAGAAGAATGACATACCCTCTTAAAACCCTAAGCAAGTCAGGCATGGTGGCACACGCCTTTAATCCCAGCACTTTTGAGGCAGAGGTAGGTGGATTTCTGTGAGTTCAAGGCCAGCATGGTCTACAAAGCAAGTTCCAGTACAGTCNGGGCTACAAAGTGAAACCCTGTCTCAAAAACAAAAAACAAACAAACAAAAAAACNAAAAAACCCCACCACCACCAAAAAAACCTAAGCAATACTGTGTAGTATGGAGGCCAAGCCGGCTTTCCTCCTAACCAGGGCACACACCTGGCATATTCTAAAGCTAACGGTTTCAGAGAGCTGTACGGACAATGGAGATGCCGAAGCTTGGAGGAGGGGAAAACTTTCTGACGGTTCAGGAAAACCCTCTGTTCCACGTGGTTCTCTTGGTCTCCAGAGTCCAAGGGACTTGTAGCTATTCTTTAAGACCAAAGCCAAGGTTTCTCTTGGAAGTTTCCTGGCTTCCANGTGAAGAGGCAGGTGTTGCTTCTTGGGTGGCTCCCAGCACAGCTGCAAATATGTGCCTAGACAGCACTTGCACATGTTAGTTCACCAGACAAATTGGACACCTTAAGAACAAAGGCTCTTGTACCCACATCTAGTCTCAACAGCCTCACAGAGCGGGCAGGACACTGATAG
>LZPO01044586.1:33492-54345 GCA_001675575.1 Neotoma lepida | reverse complement strand
TTTAGACAGGGTCTCCCACTTAAATGTGAACTCAGTGACTCAAATGGCTAGACTGGCGGGCCAGTAAATCCCAGGGACCCTCTTGTCTCCACCTCCTCAGGGCCACAGTGTCCAACTTTCTGTAAGACATTTTTTAGAGAAATCGAAGCCATCCTAAGTGGAGAGCCATGGGATTGGAACATCTGCTACTGTAGACTTTAGGTTTTGTCGTGCACACATAAAGCCGAAATGGACCCAGAGGTTCACAGTAGTCCTTACTAAAATGCTGACAGGCTTTGTTGAAGTAGAGAAATGAAAAGCTACCTCTAAAACTTATAGAAATATCAAAATACTGATATCAAGCCAGGCATGGTGACACATGCCTTTAATCCCAGCACTTGAGAGGCAGAGTGGGGCAGACAGATCTCTGTGAGTTTTAGGCCAGCCTGATCTACATACCAAGTTCCAGGGCAGCCAGGGTTACATATAGAAAGACCCTGTCTGAAACAACAACAACCCCCAAACAAACAAACAAACTAGAAACAGCCAAAATAATTTTGGAAAATAATAAATTTAGAGGATTTACAGTACTTAACTCAAAGCTTATAATACAACTANAATATTTAAGACAACATGGCTTAACTTAAGTATAGAAACACATAGTAATGAGGGGGAGGAATCCCAGAAACGAATAATGAGCTTTGCTCAGTTGGGTTGTTTCCCACTAATGTATCAAAGCAGACCAATAGGAAGANAGTAGACTTTTCAACAGACAGTGCTTGGACTACTAGATATAACATGCAAAAACATCATTAGATCCTCACCTCACACCAGAAGCAATCATTACCTCAAAGTAGATTAGAGACCTAAAATAAAGGCTAAACTTATAGAACTTCTGGAATAAGACATATGGTTTAGCTTGAACAACATTTTCTTAGATATAATATTAAAAGGATGATGATCTATAAAATAAAAAATGATAAATTGGACTTTTTCAAAATGAAAAACTTTTCCTCTTTACCTGACATCATTCAAAATGAAAGTACAAGTTACAAACAAGCAGAAAACACTCACAAATGTCTGTCCAATATCCAGATGTGTAAAGAATTCTTACCACTCAGTAAGAAAACCCAACGGGAAACAAAGCAAAAGCTCTAAGTGGACACCTCACCTCTGATCAGATACTTCACTGCAGAAGACAAAGGGTGGCAATAAGCTCATGAGAGCCACTGACATTGTTGCTCTTCAGGTAAACACACAGTAAAAGGAGTGATGTAACAAATGTATTACCATGGCTCTAATTAAAAAATCTGACAGGATCTAGTGTTAAAGAGAATGGAAAAAAGCTGGACCCCTCAGTTGCTGGTGGAAATGTAAAATGGAATTGCCACTTTAGAAAAAGAGTTGACCGATTTCCTAAAAAACTAAACAAACTTAACCAATTCCTTACCTATGAATCTATGCAAATGAATGAAAACATGCTCCAAAGTTTANACATGAATGTTCGATTTCTATAGCGGCCCATAAGTGACAACAGTCTGAATGCCCATAAGTTGGTGAATGGATCAGTGACATGTAGCTCATGATACAATGTAATGACCACTTGCATCTGAGGGCTGGGAGATGGCTCAGTTAGTAAAGTGCTTGCTTCACAAGTGTGAATTTAGGTCCCTCCAAGCAATGCAACAAGTCAGATACAGCGGCATTCACCTNTAACCCAGCAATGGTAAGGTGGGAGAAAGGGACAGGCAGACCCCTANAAGCTTGGAGACTAGGTAGCCTAGCCTACAAGGTAAAGTTTCAGGTCATCAAGAGACCTCCTGAGGAAAGGCTCCTAAGGAATGATCTTAAAGTTGTCCTCTGACTTCCACTAGAATGCATACACATGTACACATACATTCCCACTCACACAAGTGCACACATGAACAGGTACACACAGGCATGCATACACACACACACACACACACACACACACACACACAGAGGAATGCCCTTCTGATACATGCTACAATGTACGTGAACTTCAAAACCATCATATGGAAAGAAGTGAGACACACTAGATTACATACACTGTGATTACATTTATAGAAAATTTCTACTAAAAGAAAAGCTATAGAGACAGAACACCTGCAGCTGCCTGAGGCTGGGAGTAGGAGTAGAGACCGTAATCAGTGAAGTCATTTGAAGATTCAAAGGAACCAGCTACTAGGGCCCATCAACCAGCCAGCTCAGAGACAGCGAGGATACCAACGATGCCAAAGGAAGGCAGAAGGAAAAGGATGAGGAAGAAAGGTACAGTGTGTTCATGCCAACTCAGAGAATTCCTACCAAGCACTGTGCATAACAACTGAAAATGTAAACCTAAAATAGAGAGGAAGGTGGAAATACCAGATGTCAACTGAAAACACNAATTCATCAGTCTTTAAATGTTCTCATTAGATCCAGGTTTTGCTAGGAGAACATGGAGACACAGGCTTCCTTCTTGGTGGGCAGATCTATGGCAGACATTGTCATATCAATAAAAATATGCAGGTGCCTGTAAGACAGTGGACAATCCCTTCTCTTTTTTAATAGAAAGTTCTCGTAATATCTAAGAAAAGTCATAAATTATCCCAGTATGTCACAGTCATTTTCTGGGTCTTAGCTTGGCCTTTCCTTCTACAATTTAAGGTGTTGGCTAAAAATATTTCTGCAAAACAAGAATGGAGAGAGGGAAATGGCAATGAAAAAAAATGAACTATCCCTGGAGAAGAGCAGGACCTCTGTTCCCTCTTCTTATAAAATATCAATGTACTCAACACCTGAGCTAGGGAAGGCAGAAAGCAGGCTCATGAGGTTTGTTCTGCGCACAAGTCAGAGCAGCCACGCCCACTCTATGCACATCACTAAATCACCAAGACAGCTCCCTACAGACTGGCAGGCTCCAAGGGCAATACTTTGGTTCCTTCCTAACAGACAGAATGTGAATTCCTCTTTCCAGCACANCTGTGTCATTTCAATGGTCTACTCTTGAGACTTGCCTACGGAAGGCCACACTAAATCTCGTGTGCCTCTATATCCAACTTTACCCCATGAGGTTTCAACTGCATGCTTAAAGGCTTCAAAAATATAGGGTCTGGGAAGCTGTAGGGGCAAATGCCCTCAATGCCCTCAAAGGGAAATCCTTTCCTACNGTGGGAAGTTTACGCACTCCAGAAAGAATAGATGTCATTGGGGCCTGCTTGAAGCATTATAACAATGCCAGCATTATCATAGACACTCTCGGAGCTCAGGGACTGGGTAGAGCACAAAAGATTCCAGAAAACATATTCCATCCTGCTGAAGTCAAGGAAACTCTTTGATACTGTGGTAGTTTGAGGGAGAATGTCCCTGGCAGACTTATGTATTTGAACATTTGGTCGCTAGTTGGTGGNGCTATCTGGGGTGTTAGAGAACCTTTAGGAGGTAGAGCAATGCCTGAGGAAGTATGTCACTAGAGGTGGGCTTTGAGGGTTCATAGCCTGNTCCGACTTCCTGCTTGCACTCTCTGCTTCCTGTGTGTGGTTGAGATGTGATCTCTCTTCTTGTTTATACCATCATGGCTTCCTCAGCATTATAGACATCTAGCCCTCTCACAGAAAGCCAAAATAAACTCTTCCTTAAGCTGCTTCTTGTTGTGGTGCTTTATCACAGCAACAGAAAAGGAACTGATACACATACTCAACACCCTCCACCCTCCTTCACCAAAGTGAAGCTGTTCAGGAGACCATCCAGCTGNCCTCAGCACACCTTGCTCTCCACATCTAAGAGGTGAGAGTGGAAGCTCAAGTTCCAGGAAGCTGGTCCAGGCCACCTTTCCTTTTCATATTTTGCTTTCCTCACCTCATCACTCAGCACCTCTGCTGCTGATAAATATACACTGATTGCACTACTTTTTAGGAAGAAATGCAACAATGAGATAGGAAGCTACAAGCATAGCTATCCCAGTCTAAAAGCCAGGCACTGTTGGAGGAGCAGATCTGTCCAAACGAAACAGTGAAAAGTTTCTGCCCAAGCAGTATCTCTTAGTAAATGGAGGCAGACACAAACAAGAAAACAGAGCTAAGAAACTCCTGCTGCTGTTTGAGAATTTGACCTTGGACCAACTTTCAATTGTCTGCCTCTGGAAGCCTAATAAAGATAAAATGTCAATCATGCTACCAGACATCATTGCTTACTATAGCAATGACCCCTAGTTAATAACTTACATCTGGACCAGGAGGAGTTGCAGAAACCTGATAGAGGTAATGGTTTTGGGTACCAATTGAGTGTGTTTGTCATTTACACTCAGCAGATGCTACTGAAGGCTCTGAAAATCCCAGGCCAGGCAGATAGCATACTTCCTCGGTGTCAGCCTCATCCCTATCCCTGAGCCTGACAGTAGAGGGACAGAAAGCAGCCCTGGACAGCCAAGGCCTGGTGAAAGAACACTCACTCATAGGGTGATACATCCTGATCCTGCTCTCTTGACTCCCGTGCATACATCTGGACTGAGGAGTCTCTTCTAGTTTCTTTTATGTTGCTGTGATAAAATACTCTGACCAAAAGCAACTTGGGTTGTAAACAGTTTGTCTTACACTTCCAGGTTACAATCCATCACTGAGGAAAGTCAGGGTAGGAACTTAAGCAGGAATTCAAGAATCTGTAAAGAACGCTACTTGCTGGCTCACTCCCAGGCTTGCTCCCAGGCTCATGCTCAGCGAGCGTCCTTATATAGCCCAGACCTGCCTGTCTGGGGATGGTGATTCCCAGAGTGAACTAGGTTGTCCCTCATCTATCAAGACAATCCCTCACAGACATGGGTAGTGGCTACTATGACATGGGTAATGTCTCAGTTGAGATTTCCTCAGATGACTGGAGGTGGTGTCAAGCTCATGGCTGAAGCTAACTAGGACAGGAACCAAGTGTCCTCTACAACATTCTGATAGGTCAACAGAACCAAAGAAGANCCTCTGAGAGGCACTGTTCGTAGTGAGTTTGTTGCTGATTAAATAAATGCTGAAGAAAGGAAACAAGCAGACAAAACAGGCTGGCGTGGTTGGACGAGATGCCTCTGAGGACCTTGTCACCCGTGCCTTCGCCCTCCCACATTAGTGACTGGTCACTGATGCACTGCAGGCTCTCTCACGTGCTCAGAGAAGGAAAGGAAACTCCNCAAACCACCAAATGTGGAGCAAGTTCATTTGAAAATGGCTCAGTACTGTAGCTAGTTTAAGACATGATGATGGGATTCCTCTCTGAAAGCAAGGGGGTCTGTCTAGCTGCTTACCACCTAATCCCAGAGCCCAAAGCAGGAGTTGGTCAGCAATTAGCCAAAGGGCTGACTGTCATACACATCTGAAATTCAGTGACAGTGACACTCCTCAATCTACACCACGTGCTCCTGACATCATTTCTTCACATCACTCCTTCCATAGCACAGCTCAAGACCTGGTCTACAAACACTACCACTGATATGTGAGCACTTTCCAGGGAAATCGAGATCCAGTTATGTCAAGAGTTATTGGGAAATGGTGCAAAAAATCAAGTTAACTCTGATTTTTAGAGACCACATTATATGATTTTCTTTTAAAGGATAATATGTAAGATGAAAAGAAAGAAAAAATAATATTGCCTCTCCCCCCCCCTTTCTTTTTCTTTTTCTTTTTCTTTTTGGTTTTTCGAGGCAGGGTTTCTCTGTGTAGCTTTGGCGCCTTTCCTGGAACTCACTCGGTAGCCCAGGCTGGCCTCGAACTCACAGAGATCCTCCTGTCTCTGCCTCCCGAGTGTTGGGATTAAAGGCGTGCACTACCAGGCTCCCCCCCCTTTTCTTAAAAGGCTTAGTCCATTTGTAATTATCTATTTTTCCTGATGGAATGGAAATTCCACAGGGACCATTTGCTATCTGGACCCTAGTTCTTAACATATAAAGCTCTGACAGATGAATAAATCAGTGAATGAACAAACAGACAAGACACATAAACCCATACCCCCCCCACACATCCACATCCACCCACACACACCCCACTGCTCTATTAAAACTGAAAACACCCTACACAAATCCTATAGCAGTTTACCTTTCAGGGAATTCTAAGTGTTTAATGGCAGGCAAGAGGCAGGGTAGCTGGGCAAACCCACTCACTCTATGAGGTGCAATTAAACTGCCCGTTAGCTCAGNGCCTCCCTACTTTGGAAGCCTACGGTGATCTAGCCCATCCTTCTGGAGCCATGGACAGACAGACCAGTCTGACTCCCCCAGCACTGATAAAGCTTTCTAGAGAACCAGGAACTGTCACACTTGTATTTAGTCTAAGTATCTGTGAAGCNCTGACAGTAAGCACCTGTGGCCATAGTTATCACAGAGAACAGCAGAGTTTGAGTTTCATAATTAAAATTGATAAGGGCTCTTTTGTTTCCATAATCAAGTCTTGATGGCATGAAGGGATGAAGCAGACCCGAGCCTACATTTAAATAAAACAGAATTTGACTGGTTCTTTTTATTACATAAATAGTTACATCTATGGTGCTTTAAAAGTCCAATTTTCAATGCAAAAAGGCCAAGCTCTCAGAGAATAGGATATCACAGTCTGAGTGGGGAGAGAATTATGCCCGATGTCAGAGCAGAAGGGCAGGGCTCAGCTTTGCCACGTCAGCTATATGAATCTCTAGAAATGTGCAGGCTCCACAAAGCAGCAAATGACTCTGACCTGCACCAGGAACAGTACTTGGTACCAGAGAGCCATCTAGTGTGGTCTCAGCAGATGCCTGAAAACTGAATGAGACTTCTTTGGAGGTAGAGCCTTGCTGGAGNAAACATCACTGAGATTGGGCGTGGAGAGTTTACAGCCTCATGCCACCTCCAGTCCACCCTCTCTGCTGACTGTTCAGGGGTGAAGATGGGATCTCTCGGTTTCCTGCTCCAGCCACCTGCTGCTATGCTTCCCCTTACATTACAAACTTTCCTCTGGAACCATCAGCCAAGATAAACTTCTTCTGTAAGTTCTCTTGGCCATGGTGTTTTATCACAGCAACAGTAAAACAACAATACACCTGGCATCTGATCTCCCACCATCTTCCTACTACCCATCCTGCCAGCAGGAAGTCTACTGGCAGGAATTCTGGGGAAAGCAAGTGTTAAGGGAAACTGCTTCCTGAGGTGGCTGACTACATGACGTCACTTCCTCCTGCATCATTTGTCCCTGGCTTCCCCAGTCCAGGTCCCTCTCTTGCCCCCTACCTAGTCTTCAAGGTCACAGCATCTTCTGCTCCCTAAGCCAGTGCTCAACCTTTGCTCTTCTTTCCTAAGTGCTCAGGAACACTCAGCCGGTGACCGTTTCCCTCCTGCCTCTGGTGGCTCCGCCGCCAGCTCTCCTCCTTGACCTATTTCCATTTCTTGCAGGTCCCTGAGCTGGCTCCCAGGCCAGGCCTCTCTTGTCACCCACTGTTCTCACTGGTTCAACTATCTCTGGGCTTTGACTAACATCAACATGTTAAAACTCAAGCTTTACGTCAATTCAGGCCCTGTCTGTGTTTGTCCATTTTCCTTGCTGATGCTGCCCCTCAGGGTGCATATCGAACAGAAAGGATTCAAAAGCAGCTTCCAAATCTGATTCTCTCCCTGTCCTCACCCTATCTAGCTTTGATGCCTTTTTACGCCTTGTATGTCTAGGCTACATCGAGCTGAGCTAAACATTCTGCAAAGGTCAACAAGATTATCTGAGAACATTAAACCATTTTGAAGCCCATGCTTAATAGAGATTAGTGGTCTGTTTGCTTTCTGTAAAAACAGCACTCCAAAAGCTCTTGCACTGTAGGAGCTCTGGGGAGCTCCAAACCTGCTACATCCATCCATGCTGCTTTCTTTGAGTCAGGGCCTCCCACGAAGAATGCNATGCACCTCAGCCAATGGCACAACCTAACAGGCTTGTCTCCCAAGCGCTAAGAGACATTTGCCTTTTCATGTTAACCAATGCTTACCCTCCCTGCTTAAAACCAATTCAGAAGCCGGGAGGCACCCGGGCACACTTGTCACTGCTGACAAATGCAAAATGACGAAATGTCCTTTGCTACCCTGGGTTTACAACAGATTGTTGAATAGCCTGAAGCGAACTGCAGTGAATGACTGCCACCCCCACCTCCCCACCCCCAGCCCTCCCCAAGCCAAGCTTCTCTGGTATTCTGGCTCTGTGCAGTGACTAAGTAGGGAAGTAACCTTTCTCTCCTCCTCCGAGGGCTGACAGGAGGAGACCATTCTCTGCCTTTGGCTGAGCTGTCTAGTGAGGACTGCTCTTGTGGAAGAGCAGCCAGCCTCAGCTCTTTCCCCAGTACTGTCACCAACAGTGCTGTCCTGAGAAGTGACCTGCCTGCAGCAGCACTGGAGAGGAATCCAGCTCCAAGCCCTGGCCTATGGAACTCAGCAACCAGAAGATGTCTGCTTCTCTCTGAGCCACCACATCAACTGACTCAGCCTAAATCTTGTCATTCTTTTAGCTGCAGCTGAAATAGTCAGACAGGCAGGCAGGCAGGCAGATAATTTTTTGTGGGGTTGAACCAAGGTTTCCTGCACCTATCTCTGCTGAGTCACAGCTCAGACTCTTGTATTTTCAGACAGAGTAGCACTATGTTGCTTAGACTGACCCTGAACTTGCAATCTTTCTATTGCAGTCTTTTGAGTAGCTGGGTTACGGGTATGCACCACAACACATACCTGGTAAAATGCTTCCATTCCTATTTTATTTTATATTTTTTGTTTTTTGAGAGACAGGGTTTCTGTGTCGTCCTGGCTGTCCTAGAACTCACTCTGTAGACCAGGCTGGCTTCGAACTCAGAGATCCACTGCCTCTGCCTCCCAAGTGCTGAGATTAAAGGTGTGAGCCACNACCCCCCAGCAATGTTTTCATTTTTAATAGGCTTGTGGCTGCCACCCAGGGAGATCAGAGAAATAGACATGAAAGAGAGGTGAGTTCATTCTATGTCCAGCCACATCCAAGGACTCCTGGACAGGAAAGCTGGAAGTGATGGAGGCCTGGATGGCAACAGGGGGAAGGAAGGGGGGGAAGGAAAGCATCACCAGAGGGGGTGGGGGAGGAAGAGGTTCACAAGGTGGCAGTGGAGAGAGTGGGACAGTGGTGTGAGGACCAGTGAATACAAAGTCAGGCAGGTTGGTCAGCATTTGACATCAGCAGGGCCAGGAGCTGCTCCTGCTCTCAAGCTCTCAGGAAGATGCTCGAGGACACTAGTTTGGCAGTCACTCCTGGAACGATGGGCAATTATAAAATGTAAGATCATCCCCAGAACTCAGCGAGTACGTAAGAATGACCCAGATGCTAAGTGTGGATCTGAGTAAGTTTCTAAGATGCTTACTCATTTCTACTTCTTAATACCAATCTTATCNACACTGCATTTTCCTCTCACTGAAAGTCACTCTGCTCATCCATANAGGAAAAGGTGAGGAAAAAGAAATAAAGAGAGATGAGGAAAAGCAGTACACCAATGGATAGAACTGTGGGAGGCCTGGAACACAGGATAGCAGCTCCTCCATGTGCTGAATGTCCAGTGACAGCTGATCCCCCATGAATAGCCCTAAGGCCCCGAGAAACCCACCAGTATGAGTCAGGCAGCCTAGGGCATTTGGAATGTTCAAAACCATTTGGAGGTTTCTACACCGACTCCCACCTCCACACACTTAGTAGCTCCCACAAGTGTGGGACACTGCAGATGGGAGGAACCCTCGGAGTACCTGATCTGTAGAGCACAGAGAAGTATGAGGGCATAAGGAAAGAAGAAGAAAGGCTTCAAAGGTAAGCAGGCCCAAATGGCTGCACCAAAGGGCACTTCCTCGAATTTTGGTAAAGTAAAATGCATTGGAAATGAGTCAGGATGCAATCCACAGCATGTAACCATGCAAACTTCTTAGTAATACATTTCAGCTGTACCCAGTGGGCAGCCAGCATTCCAGGGGATGAAGTCAGAGCCTGATAGTCCTGCTTCCAACCCACCTCCCCCAAACAGGCTTCAACAATCAAAAGGAGCTGTCCAACCGGCACAGTCAGTCTCACAGAAGGCATTTCCTATAATAGTGTGGAGGTATTGACTTGGCCCCTAGGATCTCCGAGGGAATTGATTTCTCCCTCTGCATTTCCTTATCAACACCACAGGTTAGAGACAGAGAAGGCAAGGACTGGGGTTTCTCTGTGATGACCACCATTTACTGTGAAAAGGAGAAGCAACAGATGACTAGAAAAATATTCCCTGTCCCCTCCCCGTTCCTCCATTCACAGAAGCAGACAAAATAGACTAAAGGACATGCGTCATTGCAAAGGAGATCTCAGTCAGTGGCAGATGAGATCAGACTTGAAAGCGCCTTTGTGCCAAAGCCACCAAGCTATCCAGACCTTGGGATGCTTGTTGTGATCTTTGGCGGGCCGTGCTGAGCTGAACCAGTGAACTCTGGAGCAAAGTGAACTTTCTTCTCAAAGAGTTTAACACGATTTGGAATCTACAGATTTATTTTCAACAAATACACAACTGGGTGCATGCAGCAGTGAGCTTCCAGGTAGACCCCTTCTGAGAGCTACACCTCAAGGTTTAATTAAAGGTCTTGAATACGAAGAGAGAGCAGTTCCAATGTTCACTGTGTCAGAGGCTGGGACTTGGGTCCCCTCTGTCATTCAAAGCGCTACTAGACTACTACTCCTAGAGGAAGGGACTGGCCTCTAAGGCCTCCCATGCAAAGCCTAGGAGCTACAGAGAAACAGGTACCTACTGTTGGTCTTCATGCACATCTATCCTGCAGCACAAGGTGAAAACAAGGACAACTGAAGAGGTGTGGGACAGAATCAGCACATTTCTCACAAGAACAACACAACAGGAAAACAGACGTCAATGCGTTAGAGTCATCCCCTCCATCCATGTTCTGCAACCTTTCCAACCTTCTCCAAGGCTGTCTGGGGAGAAAAGGTCCCGACAGTCACACTCACGTGCATAAAGCTCTTGGGATGGGAAAATCACTTTCTGAACTGTTCAACTATTGAAAGGGATTTTGTGTGCTGGAGTTTCCTTGACAACGTGGAGAGGAAGTGTCTGTCATTCATGTGGAGGAAGGGCATCTAAGACATGGCTCCACCAGAGCCACTAGCCCTGTCTTGGAGCTTCCTACTTGGAGTTCATACTCACCCAAATGTCCTCCTCCCTCCTCTCTCACCTTCAAACCTCACAGGAAGTCAGGAGAGTCAGGTAGAGAGGACACGAAAAGAATCAATGCTCATTATTTTCTATAAAACATTCCAATTGTAGCACATTGNGTGTGTGTGTGTGTGTGTGTGTGTGTGTGTGTGTGTGTGTGTGTGTGAGCTCTATTCCTCTGTTGCACTCTACCTTGTTTTTTGAGACACTGACTATCACTGTATTTGGAGCTCACTACTGAGGCTAGACTGGCTGGCCACCTAGCCCCTGGGCTCCACCGGTCTCCACTCCCCAGCACTGGGACTTTCAGGCAAGGCTGTCACGTCTGGTTTTATGTGTAGATTTGATCCTCATGCTTGTGGGGCAAGCACTTTACCTGCTGGGCCATCTCCCCAGTTCTGTAACTCATATTTAAAATCGCCTGCTCTAACAACTGAACCAGAGGCAGCATATTAAAAGACTATTTTCCTTCTTAGGAAGCAGATTTAAAAAAAAATGACAACAAGAAAGAAAGCTTACCCATTTTTGAAATAGAGGACATGGGCTCTCTGAAGTCCTGTTTCTAGGAAAAAACCTAGTTCTTGATCGTGGGGAGCAGGGCCAGGCTTAGGGCTTCTGTTCTGAATATTAGTTAGTATTACCTAGAAGGGGAGAGAATTGGAAAACTAATCAAATACAGATCAATACCTACTTCCTGCAAACCCTAGCTCNAAACACACTGTAAGACTTGAACCAACTTCCTCTGGCAAAGCCAGGTGCAGTGTCTGAGTGTAAGCATGAGCAGCAGAGGATGACTTCCATCACAGGGGGCATCTGCGCAGCCCTGGAGCAGGCTGGCTAGGAGAGCTCAGAGCATGGTGTCAGCCAAATCATCAAATAGGGAATNTCTGCTAAATTCCATGACGTTCCCAGGGAGGCTGAGTGAAGCAGAATCAGGTCTCAGCCAAGAGCAGAAAGTCATTGTCTACCAATGGCTCTGGTCAGGCAGGCAGATGTATTCCTCCACTGAGAGCCAACAAGTAACACAATTGACATTAGCTGTGGAGCTCACCAGACGACAAACTCCCCACCCTGCAGGGCTCAGGCGGGGAGACTGAGTGGCACTCATCTATCCTCAAAGAAAGAGCTGAAGAAATACCCCTCACTCCCTTTCCCCCTAAGCACGGCTTTTGCCATGGATACCTTGTGCTGTGGATACCTTGTGCCACAGACAACCAGGTTGAAAAGACTTAAATCTTTAGTTCTAAAAAACAGAACAGATACGGCTGCCAACTCATCAGGTGAGAGAGTTGCGAGCTGAATTCAGAGTGAACTGTAAACACACATTAGTGAACAAAGCATGTCTCAGAGAGNATCAGACTCACGGCACAAGTGAAAACCACGTAGGTGCTCTGTAAACATGCTGCTCAAGTTTTCTGCTAGTCAGTAGCTCCTTAAAAGACCCAAACCCAAACATCCTAAAGGTTTTGAAATTACTCTCCAAAGATAAATTAAGCAACTGCTGGCTCTCTAACGTACGAACTTCCCTTTGCATACAGAGGAAAGAACGCGCCACCACTGGAGAATGAAATCCAAATGGTTGCATCTGAACTACACCCCAGCACCTTATCAAAAGTCCCTGGCTCCTTCCCACCTCTGTAGTGTTCCCTCCTGCAGGGAAGGCATCTCCCCTCCACTGCAGGCTTCTCCCCGTCACAGGGTCACAGAGATGCATACATAGAGTCATGTCCTAGGAACTTCCCCATTCTCTCTTATGTCTATCTTGAGANAATAGCGTCCATTTCTATGAACTCATTGGCATGTGGCCAACTCCCCAGTTTAATTTCTCTTCCAGGTCTTCTTCTGGTTTCCAGACTCATGGAACAACTGTGCAACTTGGAGGTCCAATGCTGAAACTTTCCAAATTACCCTTAATGTTCTTTTGACAATGGCCTTTACTTTTGAAATGCTGTATTATTCAAAAGCAAAAATAATTCAGAACAATCCAAAGGAAAAACTGCCTTACAATTCTACCATAAAATTATTACCCATGTAGCATCTGCTGAGTAACACTGCAGACATCTCTGTGCACATACATATTAAGCAGAAACAAAAATCATTTTATAAAAGGAGACATTTTATAAATGCTACCTTTATAACCTGACAGAAATAACCGAAGTAGTCATAGAATCAGAAATTTCTTTCCCATTAGACTCAAGCTTGGCTTTTACATATGCCAGCAAGCACTCCACCACCAAGTTACATTTCCTGCCCCAGAAAAANAATTTTGTTCACATAATTCATTAAAAGTTCTGCTAAAGTTAAATATTAAGTTTATTGTATCTATATGTGCATTAGTATGTGTCTATAAAAACTGTACACATACAAGGGAAAAGGGGAGATAATTATTTTTACCTTCATATTTCAACTTTATATGGTAACTATTGGCACATGATACAGATGGTGAGATTAGTATATTCATACTTTCTATTTTGACTTTTTCTTCATCTATTTTTATTATATTACTATTTTTAGATCTAAGATTCCCAGTTTCATTATGTCATTATTTTTATATGGCTATGTAAATATGTCTGATTGAGATAGATGGAAGGATGGATGGATGGATGGATGGATGGATGGATGGATGGATGGATAGATAGAGACATAGTTGAATGCCCATTTTTGTTGGTTGGTTTGGTTTGATTTTGGTGATGAAGATTGAAACCAGACCCTTGTTTACACTGGGCGATCGCTTGACCACCAAGCAGCACTCATTCCTACATGCAGAGCTGATAACTGTGGCTTTGCAGTAAGTTCAGAGGTCAGGATGCACAGGTCTTTCAACTCGATTCGTCAATTTCAAGACTTGTTTTGGCTGTTCTGGCTCACCTGAAATTTCACACAAATTTCTGAACCAGCTTGCTATTTTTGTTTTTCTTCTTCAAAAAAGTAGGTCATATTTTGGTAGTTACTGAATAGATCTTGTGGATCAGTTTCCAGAAAGCTATCATTTTAACAGACTGAGTACTTCAACCCACAAGCATGAGATATCTTTTTAATAACCGAGGAGTCTCTTTCTATTTAACACTCTTTTTGTTTCTTTTAGTTCATGTGTTTTTGTTACATGCATTCCTATGGATTTCAATATTTTGATATTAGTGGATATGCTCTAATTTTAATTTTAGAATCATTGTTAGAATACAGAAACACATGACTTTGTGTACTAATCATTATATCCTATAATCCTGCTGAATGTTTATTAGTTCCAACAGATTTGTGTGTGTGGATTTTATGCATATACAATCACATCATCTGACAGGGAATTTCTAATCTAAATGTCCCTCATTGCTTTTGCTGGCCTAAACACACTGGGAAGAATTCCTAGTAACATAGCGAACAGAAGTAATTAAAAAATTAATTTTCTTGTTTCTTATCTTAGGGTAACACACCCAATTCCCAGGCTGAGTAAGTTCCCACTTAAACCATCTTCCTGAACTGTACATCTCTTAGTCATGGCATGTAATCCTTCTTAGAGAAACTCCTTAGCTTCCAACGGNTTAATCTTGATAAATGTATCATACGTTAAAAGAGCAGTTAACTGGACATCACAACTGATCCTAATCTACCTTGTACATGCTCTGAATACTTACAGTTGGGCAAAACCATAAGATGTATTTTGCGATAAAGTACTGATTAGCTCATGTAATGTATGGAATGCCTAGACAGAAAATATGCTGGCAATGTAGTAAAGATCACTCGAGTGTCATCTCTTCCTGGAGCTGATCTTGACTTCACATTCTCTGGCTTCAAAGTGGTTTTCCCACACCACAGTGCTCCTCATGCTGGCTGAGAGCCCGGGTCCTCTTGGGGTCAAGGGTGTGTTCTGCAGCATCCTCATTAAGGCACCTGATGCCAAGCTGCCAAATGTGACCACCATGAAGCCGAGGCCACCAACTTCTGTTGCTTCCGGGGGCTGGAACTTGCTCCCTCTTTCAATTACATCTGCATCAGTCTTCTGTTGTTGGTTTTTTTCCACTGCTTAGGCCAGTGGTTCTCACCCTTCCTAATGCTGCTTCCCTTTAACACAGTTCCTCATGTCATGGTGACCTCCAACCATAACATTATTTTCATCACTACTTCATAGCTGTAATTTTGCTACTGTTATGAATTATAATGTAAATATCTGTGTTTTCTGATGGTCTTAGATGACCCCTGTGAAAGGATCATTTCGATCTCTAAAGGGGTTGTGACCCACAGGTTGAGACCCACCAGCTTAAGCTTCTTTGGTTCCTTTCTATAATTTGGAAGCTTAGCTGGATGGGGTCTTGCCCTGAGGTCACCACTCTCTTTACTCCATTTAGCATCAGGTTTTTCTTTAAACNTTTTATCTCTTTGAGCACTGGACTTGGCTCCATTGCACTTCCAGATGTTCCTTTTTCCTCAAACCGTACATTTAAAATTTTCTTTCTCGCTCAGCTTGTTCCTTTTCATTATAGATCTGCATGAGACTAACCACTAATAACCANAAGACAGAGTCAATAATAGGCTGCTTTGAAATCTCCTTGGCCAAGGCCACTAATCTAAGATCTTTTCATTTAGCCACAGGCAGATTTTTTGGACAAGGGTAGAAAGCAGCCACATTCTTCACCAAAATATCACAAGACTGGTCTCTAGGCCACTTATTAATTCTTCTCCTCTGAAACCTCTTGATCCAGGTCATCAAAATCTACATTGCTCTCAGCACCACTGTCTTCCACACTCCTAGTAGTATATGGCCCATTAAGCACCATTTAAAGCGTTAAACTGCTTTTCACTCCAATGTCCAAAAGTCCACATTCTGCCAACAAACAGCATGGTCAGACCGGCCACTGCAGTACTCCACTCCCTGGTACCAACTTCTGTCTTAGTCAGTGTTCTACTGTTGTGAAGAGACACCATGACCACAGTNATTCTTATGAAGGAAAGCAGTTAACTGGGGCTTGCTTATAGTTTCAGAGGTTTAGTCCATTGTCATTAAGGCCAGGGGTGGAGTGGGATGCATGGCAGCGGCGGCACGCAAGCAGACACAGTGCTGGAGATGCAGCTGAGAGTTCTACAACTCGATCCACAGGCAGCAGGGAAAGAGGGACACTGGGCTTGGAATGGGCTTTTTGAAACCCTGAAGTCCATCCCCAGTGACACACTTCCTCTAACAAGGCCACACCTCTGAATCCTTTCAAATAGTGTCACTTCCTGGTGACTGTATTTCAAGTACTGAAATCTATGAGCTTATGAGGGCCATTTTCATTCAAACCACCACAAAGAGGCATTGAAATTGCAACAAAAAATNTAATCATATCCACTATAACAAACTGAACCCTAATCTTGATTTGTGAGTTAATTCTTTTTAAATATGGAAGAATGGAAAACTTTTGAAGTCCTAGATGGGGGTTACCCCAATATTANAGTTGTAATAATAGCAGTCAGGGGTTAAGAGTATGCATTGGTCTTACAGAAGACCCAAGTTTGTTTCCTAGAACCCACATCTGGTGGCTCACAACTTGCTTNTAACTTCACCTCCAGGAGATCTATGCTCTTTCCTGGCCTCCATATGCACTGCATTCACATGTACAAACCCACACACAGACACAAAGACACATAATTAAAAACAAAAATAAAGTAATCAAAACAAAATACAATAAAGGATTACATAGCAATAAAAAGAACCAATGCNTTCTACAACACAAAAGAGCTTGAAAACATTATGCTAAGTCAAAGAAGCCAGTCACTGTAGACGACGCATTACGTGACTTCATACAAAATGGTCAGAACATGCACAGTTACAGTAGCAGAAAGCTTANCAGGAGTTCAGTGCTGTGAGAATAGATGGAATGGGGGTGACTGCTGGCNGGTACAAGGCTTCCTTTTATTTTTATTTTTTTATTTTTTTTTATTTTTTTTTTCGAGACAGGGTTTCTCTGTGTAGCTTTGCGCCTTTCCTGGAACTCACTCTGTAGTCCAGGCTGGCCTTGAACTCACAGAGATCCGCCTGCCTCGGCCCCCGAGTGCTGGGATTAAAGGCATGCGCCACCACCGCCTGGGATTAAATACTGGAGATGCTCACACAGTTCTGAATATAATAAAAATATGCACTAGGGTGCCTGCAGTCCCAGCTACTTTAAGAGCTGAGGCAGCAGGATGGTGAGCTCAGGTGATATCCTATCTCACGTACATAAACAAATAAACACAAAAGCCACACAGAATTATCCAATTCAAGTGGATAGACTACACAATGTGTAAATCTTAGCAACATATCCTTTAAAATTATCACATTTATTCACTTACTGTGTGTAGAGGGGTTGTANATCCTGCAGAGCAAGTATGTAGGCTAGAGGACAGTTTGTAGGAACTGACTCTTTCCTAACAAGTGAGTCCTGGGGATTGAACTCAGGTCTTCTGGCTTGGCAGCAAGTGCCTTATCCCACTGAGCTATCACACTGGTCTGACACTATTCTTTAAAATAATAATAATAACTATTAAGCAAATATGGGAGGATATATCAATCCCATTAATAATTGAAAAATGTAAACTAAGCACACAAGACACTATGTTCACCTAGAAAATAATTTTGTAACAATTTGTCAAGATGCAGAGCAATACCTAGTCTCCTTCCTGAACTGTGGAAGTTGAAAGGTGTGAGTACTGACTAATGGCCGCAGTACACGGTAACAAGAANGGTAAAAATACCCCCACTTCTCAGAATTCGACCCTAGGAAATAGTGTAAAGCAAGGGAAAAGCTNCCTGGAGGGAGCTGCTGGCTCACACCTTTAATCCAGCACCCAGGAGGCAGAGGCAGGCGACCTCTGAGTTCAAGGCCAGCCTGGGCTACAGAGAGAGTTCCAGGACAGCCAGGGATATACAGAGAAACCCTGTCTCAAAAAACCAAGAAAAGAAAATGCTTTACTGTTTGGAAGGCAAAGGCATTACAACAGTGCACAAAAGTGAACACAAGTGACAGCTCCTCTCTGGTTACTGGGCTTTCCTGGAGTTCTAAGAATGTTGTGAGTACAGGTCCAGGCAGTTAGATGTCAGGCTCAAAATCAGAGGTGGAAGATCAGAGGCTGGCCATTTCATCTTTGGCCATTTTGTAAGGAAGTATTCGTGTACTGGCCTGTGCTCTAAGCTGGAGTGAAGTGATGAAACAGAGAGCAGGGAGACATTGTCTGTTGACTGTCTCACATCTGAAAGCCACTTCAGTGGCCTAGGCCCTCAATCAAACCCTGTCTCTCTCAGCAGCAGTACCTAGCTTGGATTCATGACACACAGTGATCTTAATCTGACCCAGCTCTNGATCCATCACTCAAGTTCCCTTGCATGGCAGGGATCAAGTTCCCTTGCATGGCATGCATCATAACTCAAGTCGTGACCTGTGGGCTCCGAGCAGCTAATTGAGGAGAAGGAATCTGCAATACTTGGGGACCTGGTGTTTCTTCTTGGAACTTCAGCACTAAAATGGTCATAAACAGTTACAGAAGCCTAGCAATTTAGCTTTAACTTCTTTTCCAAAATTGGGTGTGAAGAAATGAACTGTCAGCAGAAGGTCGAGTTCCACCCTGGCCCTGCTCCTGCTCTAGAATGCCACACCAGCTGGCCAGGTGGTGTACGCAAAGCCCGGAGACAGGATGACTTCATGTGCCAAAAGCAGGGCTGGGGTTAAGACAGCAAGGATGAGGTCATCTTTATCCCTATCACTGCACCACCAGAAGTGCCTTGCAGAGCAGAAAACTTTATTGCTGGCATGCTGCCACTATCTGAACATAAACTAATCAAAGCNACCCTATGTCACTGTTAATGCTATTTGCTCATATTTGACTAGTCTGATCAAATTATTTTACAGCCAGTATTTGCTATATTTTATTCTCTTTCAGAAAACAAACTATCAGAGAACATCATTGGTCCATA
This sequence comes from Neotoma lepida, assembly GCA_001675575.1. Lineage (NCBI taxonomy): Eukaryota > Metazoa > Chordata > Mammalia > Rodentia > Cricetidae > Neotoma > Neotoma lepida. The sequence continues at coordinate 35,264 of LZPO01044586.1, read as the reverse complement.
TCTCTATAACCTTTACTTGACAAGGACAATCCTAAACAAACACTCAACACACAGCTTTCACTGACTCATCTCCCTTGACCCCGCCTCCACATTTGGGGCCAGCACCCAGCATGCTATCTGGTACAGCACTGTCNCTAGTAAGGCTGGATAGCAAAGCTTTTGAAATTAGACAACTCCAGTCCCACTAGTTCTGCTATGAAAACAGAAAGATGAATCACAGAAATAAACGAACAGGTGAAGGTCCATCTGGGTGTGAAGAACAATCCAGAACCCAGGAACAGGAAGAGCAGGCTTCAGTGCAGACGAGGCAATCACATGACCCTGAGAGGATACTTTATAAACTTGTCTCTACATTCTTAACAAGAAAATGTGCTTGTAATATTTCAGATTTTCATCTAAACACCTGGACCTTTTAAAGGTTGTAATGAACACTTGCTGTGTGCTAACAATGCACTGGAAAATACTATATGGCAGTTATTGAGGCTATTAATAGATGAGGCTCCTGAACACAGACAGGCTAGGTGACATGTCTCAAAGTTCCACAGCTAACTGGTGTCTTGACCAGGATTCCAGCACCAACTCACTCCATTGGACTGCTCTGCTGCCTCTCACAGTTCAAGCTAGCAGACTCAAGAGGAAGGCAAGATTAACTCCCTTTCTGAAGGGTCACTCACTACTCTCTGCACAGCTCCTACATGGGAGAACAAAAGACCAACTACAGGAANATTCAGAGAATTGCAGAGCCTCAGATTCAGAAAAACATTAGCCACTAAAATAACCTCAAGAGTCCTCCCAAAACTTTATTTTTATTAATGAATGAACTTAAGAGCCAATGCTCATAAATAAAATGCCAATAAACCCTGGCAAACAGCAACTTCTTCCCCTCAGGGTGGCAGGAGGGTAGGAGAAGCCACTATGCACTGCCTCTGCCCAGTGACCGGCAATGCAAAAAAGGTGCACCAGATTTTCTTCCTAGGACGGCTCGAAGATAAGGCACTATTTGTCCCAGGCTTGCCAAGGCTTTTACTCCTTTCAGAGTCAATTTTTGTTTTCACTCCAGCATAATTCTTTAAAAGTTCAAAATCAAGTCAACTGAGTTCAAATTTTCAAAACAAACAAGGTCTATGAATCCCTGAACTTCCACGAAGCACAGTTTCCCCAGTTTCTAGACTGACGAACACAAATGTCTTGAGTACCTACTGCAGTTAAAACAGATGTTTGGCTTAGTCAACTTCTCTCCTTGCTCAGTATGGGCAGGTCCAAAGTTTCCATAAAAGAAAGCTACTGAAAAATCACAGCCAGAAGAGCCATGCAGAAAGGTTCAGGTTTAAGGGAGGCAGGAGATGGTGCTTGCCTGTGATTCTGGAAGCCAAGGTTCTCAGATCTAATACTGNGGAATGCTTTCCACAAGTAAGGGTGTGTAGCAGGTGGGAGGGTGACAGTTCAATGTGACCACACAGTGGCCTGGAGATGAACTGGTGAGCACTGTATGGGGGTCACCAAAGAGTTGATTTCTAATTGGCCAAACTTGCTGGGTGTCCTGGGGCCTTAATTTTCTTTTCAGAATCTAACTCCTATGATCCAAAAAAGGAAGGAAGAAGGTTAGAAGGGAGAAAGGGAGGTTTCTTTAGAATTCCATGACTATGAATTTCCTTGATGTCCAGCTGAAGAACTCAGCAGGAACCAGGGAGTTACTACAATAGGCAGTAGATCCCAGCTGCCACTTCCTGTGTCATTGCAGACACATGTGACAGATGAATCGCCTTCTCCTT
>LZPO01044585.1:141213-152687 GCA_001675575.1 Neotoma lepida | reverse complement strand
ACACACACACACACTAGTGCTAAAGGACATCTTTCTTCATCTTCCTCTTCTTTCCACCCCCACCCATGGCTCTTCTTGCTTTCTGTGGGTCTATCACTGAGTTCTCTGACTTTGCCACTATTGCCTCTCCCATCCTAGACAGCTCATTCAGATTCCCTTTCATGTCCTATCATGTCTGATCCATGCCTCTTACTTCCTCAAGTTGTCAAGGGTGGGGTCACAGAGAAGTGACAACTCCTTCCAGGGTCCATCATGTCCACTTTGCCTCTGTCAGTTACAACAGGTCAGAGAAAACTACAATAGAGGGTCCCCTGATGACCTAAATCCTTCCCTGTGCCCCACCCAGTAAAGCNTTTACAAAACACTCAATCNCTCCCAGCTAAGAACCAAGCCTTTAGCTTGCATGCNTTTCCAGATCTAAACTACNGCACAGTGTAACTGGAAGTTTCAGGCTTAGGCTTCTCAAAGTAGAATGTGTGGTAGTACTAAGCTGATGTATTGATGACAGCTGTCAGNAGGCTGATTCTGTGACGGATCGTCACCACAGTGGCTGCTCTTCTCACCAACAGAATTATGATCCCACAAACATGCAATATCAACATGCTGGAGTTGTTCTAACACCTGAGCTGAACTTAAGCTGGGTTGTATAGGAGTACACAAGATCCATTAATAGAGATGAGCTTTAAGCTATGTCGGTCATGTCAGTGCTGTGTAGTAACAAGGATTCTTGCTAAGAGAAAAGAGCTAAAAAGGAAAATATCACCACAAATTAACATGCTTAAATAAAAAGGCAGAGCCTGGAAAAATAGAAGTCAGACTTTCTAAATATTATTCAATTTTCCTTACAAATTATTTCAATAAACTTTATTTCTTAGTGCAGTTTTAGGTTCATAGCAAAACTTAACAGAAGGTACAGAATTATCCCCTCTCCATACATATGCATTGTCTGCACCAATGTCTAGACTTGTTCCCCAGAATCTCATCTGTCACAATGGATGTGACAACTGACATAGTGTATCCACAAGAGGTACATCATCCCCCTCATCTGTGGTTCACATTAAGGTCTACTTTTTGGTATTCACACCCTATGGGGTTTGGAAGACAGGGAATGGCAGGTACCCAATGACAGTGCAACATAGAGCAGTTTCGTTGCTGTATAAGTGCCCTGCCTATCCATCACCCCTCCACCAAGCCCTGGTTGTCACCACTCTGTTAATGTCTCCATTGTTTTGCCTTTTCTGGAATGNTCTGTACTTGGGCTCATGCAGCATGAAGCTTCTTTGGGTTGGCTTTTCTCTTTTCATGCCCATTTAACTTTCTTCTGTCTCATTTTTATGACTCATTGCTCATTACTTATTCATGCCCAACAGTATCCCATCATACATCCATGTGCCACAATTTATTCCTATTCCCACTGAAAGAGACCTTATTTGCTTGCAAAATTTTGGCAACTATAAACAAAGAAGTTACAAACATTTGGAAGCAGGTTTTGTGTGGGTATGTTTCTCGGCTGCTCTGGGTAAATACCTAAGAGTTCAACTTCTGGACTGTGGTCATAAAGCACATCTAGTTTGATAGGACGCTGCCAAACTCTCTACCAAATGACTGTACCATTTTATACCTCACCAGCAATGTGGCAGTTCCTGGGCCAGTGAGATGCATCAGGTGGTGAAGATGCCTGCAGCCAAGCCTGATGGCCTGAGTTAGATCCCTGGGACCCACATGGTAGAAGGAAAGATAGTTGGTCCCCTAATCTCTACATGCACGTGCACACACCACACACACACACCACACACACACACGCACACACCACACACCACACACACACACACACACACACTGGAGGGGAGATGGAATCAATCAATCGATCAATCAATATTATTGAAGTAAACAGTAGTTCCTGTGCTTTCAAGTCTTTGCCAGCACGTGAATTTGCCAGTGTATATACTGAATTTTCAGAAAGGAGGTTTTATAATTCTGTTCAAACACCAAGATATAATTACGGTATTTGGAATGGCAAATATAACTGGAGAGTCGAAAGGCATCAAGGAAGCACACTTTGAAGGGAATGCAGACTTCTTCCAGCTCTTGGTTGTAGAATTAGGATTTGATCACAGGCAATCTGGCTCTAGAGAAGCTTTGTTCCTTGGAAATAGCATTTGAGACATACACATGACGACTAGTAGGCTTAAATGTGTATGTATATGTAATTGTGTGTGTGTGATGTGTATATTGCACATGTGTGTGTCTGTGTGTAGTTAAACCTTCTATTAAATACATTTTAAAAGTAAAAAGAAATATATGAAACAAATTTAATGGTTCATTTTCTGTAATTCACTAGTATTTCAGCATATACTCAATATAAAAACTATTAATAAAACAGCTTACATTTATATAGTAAATAAGTCCTTGAAAACAATTGCACATTCTACATTTACAGCCCATCTCAATGTGAACACAAAATTTTCATCAATAATACTTGACTGCTATCTAACTGGGAGATTTTTCATTGAAAAAAATAGATTCACATACCCACGTTACTCCAATCATATCCAAAGATTTTCCAGTTGATTNTGGAATCAACTTTTTCTTTTTATAGTTAAACTATTAAAAATTAAGTCACTTAAATATTCCATTTAGAGTCAGAGTAGCCTCATTCCCAGTGTCACCGTGTGTGACTAGTGGTTTCTGAATTAGATGGCATAGCTCTAGATCAGTGGTTCTCAACTTTCCTAATGCTGCAACCCTTTAACACAGTCCCTCATGTCGTAGTGACCCCAATAACAAAATTATTTTCATTATTACTTCCTAACTGTAATTTTGCTACTGTTGTGAATCACAATGTAAATATTTTCGGAGATAGAGGTTTGCCAAGGGGGTCATGATCCACAGGTTGAGAACCGCTGCTCTAGAGTCTGAGCACACATCTCTGGTCACCTGCCTCCAAGGAAAGAATATTAAAAATACCTATAATTCAAACTCAATTCTTCATTTTCCCATCACTTCACAGAGTCACAGTTGCTNATTTTAATATGTCTGCCCCTAAGGGATATGGAGAGAAATGTAGTCATATTGGAAGGTCACAGTCCAGGCCCACATTCAATCTCATCCATGTTCCATTATTTCTTGTTTCTTCTTGGATGTGTGACCATAAACATATTTCCTGGCCTTTCTAAACTCTCATTTCTTTATCTTAAATTTGAGTCATAATAAATAGCAGCCAAAGGATAAAATACGTCAATTCATGTAAGAAGCCTAGTACAGTGTCTGCATATAGTTCATGATAAATACCTGTTAGTCATTATTGGTAAGTGGAATACATTTAACTTGGATGACCAAACGTATGTGTCCATCTTCAAGATGATCTTTCTTTTCCCTAGAGGGGGCCTTACCCACTTATCTGTGTAACCCAATATCTCCCTCTAGTGCCAAAACCCTTGAACAGCAGGCCTCGCTACAGCTAGAGAACACGCCCTGAACCCCCTTTGCTTCCTCAACCTTAGACACCATTACAAGTTCCCTTAACAAGTACTCATTTGAAATCAGTGCTTCTCAGTGTTCATCTTCATCAACCCATTAGCTGGGGGTCATGTTAAAATACAACTTATGGTGCCCCCAGGACAGAATAACATGACTCTCTTACATTCTTGGGTAATCTCCATTACCACAGATCTCCCTCAGAGTAGCAATGTTTTAGTCAATTCTATTTATCAGCCAAGCTCTTTATAAAGAAACTGCCAGACTCCTAGAATAAGGAATTGCAAAGCTAAGTGATATGCTGTCATCTTTTTTCCTGAGAACATGTGCAAGAAGAAAAGACCTGAAGAATTACATAAACTAAGTAATTTTAACTTTAAACCTGAACTTTAAAAAAGATGGCATCAAAGAGAACCAGCTCTTCTAGAACACGCTTTCAGCAAGAAATAACAAGAGTATGTGGAATAGCATGGCAATTCTTCCATGCCCTTGACCTCACAATGGAATCCAAGGTCAAATGNTAGACTTGACCTAATGTCTTCTTAAACTACTTTGTGCCCATAGTTTGTCTCACCNTCACATGATGATAGTATGGCAGGAAGACCCTTGACCAGTAGTGGAAGAAGTCGAGTTAGCTTCTGAGNATGCCTAGATGGTGGCCTTTCTGGTGTCTTTATGTTCCAGAGACATTGAAACACTAGCATCCAGAAGACAACATCATCTGTGCTTCATTTTTGACAGAATGAATATAACAATAACTGTCACATATTTGCCAACATCAAATAAGATAACACAATGAAGGCATTCTGAAAACAGCGCTCCGTCCACACAAANGTGATTTGCTAAAAGTCTGACAGATNAAANTGGCCTAGATTCTCATAGACAGAAGAATTAGCATCAGTTCTTCCTGGTTAGGATAAAAAGGAGATGGTAATCTAAAGTTTATTTAAATGTATCCAATTAGTGTTTTCTAAGCTAATTAAGGCCACAGTGACTTAATTATTCAAAATTCCTGGATATCTGTGTTGCCTCCTATATGATATTGCCAAATTAANGACAAAGTTTTTTTTATCTTTTTTCAAGTATTTATTTATGGTGATGAGTTTAATATACAGNCAGAGTTCATCGGGAAGTTTGTCCTTATCTTGTTAAACTCACTGCATCCCCAGCTTGGTGAAAAGCAGAGTCTGTAAAGCTGAGTATCAAACAGCAGCCATGCGGAGGCTCTACTGCATTTATCTCACAAAGCNTTGTGATATTGTTTGGGCGGGATCTTAAAGTTTTAAATTCATTTTCAATATCCTCTCATGGGTATGTGCAAAGACTAGCCTCCATCCTTTGCTTCAAGGTTAGAAATTACTTTTTTTGTCTCGATTGGTTTCTTAGAAGGTTGTTTTATTTTTTAAATAATGGGATAAAAAAGGTTTATTTTAAAATTATGTGCATGCNNGTGTGAAGGGTAGGGTATGAGCATTGAGTGCAGGTGCCTGTGTAGACCAGAGAGAGCATCAGATTTCCTGATGTGTGTGCTGGGAACCAAACTCTGCAAGAGTAGCAAATGTTATTAACTATCTCTTCCGCCCCTTAGAAGCGTGGTTTAAAGTATTTTTCTTCAGCTTGTTTTGTCTTAGAATCTCATAGATCTTAGGATCTCTCTATAATATTATATGATTTTGCATATGTATGTGTGGTGCAGAATCCATGTGTATTTGCGTGTGTGTGTGTGTGTGTGTGTGAGTGTGTGTGAGTGTGCGTGTGCATTTGAGGCAGGGTCTCTTGCTGAACCTACAGTTCATTTCGGCTAGTTTGACTATCCAGCTTGTTCCAAGGATTTCCTGTCCCTGATTCCCATATGTTGGGATTACAGGTAGGATGCCATAAGTACCCTGCTTTCTTCTGGGAATCTGAACTCTGGTCCTCATGCTTGCATGGAAAACACTTTACCCATTGAGCTAGCTCTCCAACCTCCTATAATACTACATTTAAAGAAAAACACTTATTTAAATGCATTATAATCACTACACATGTAAAAAAGGAGTTTAGGAGAAAACAAATGCAAAATAAACACAGTCCTACATGTCTATATTGAAAGAAAATCAAGGAAGGAAGGAGGAGGAAAGGACAGGGAGAAAGAAAGGAAGATGTCCACAGGGTTTTTTTTCTCATAGATTCTGTCTTTCCCTTTACACAATAACACCTAGCATTGGGGCCAGGAAACACTGATTTCATTGCACAGTCNTGTGAAGAATACTTACACAATCCACCATTCAACTAATAGATGGTTACAGGAGACTAGACTGGCCTTATTGGGCAGATAAAGATATGTAAGACAGGCTCTTCAGTCTCAAAATGCTTAGCATCCAAGAGGAGAAACAATATCCAGACATGCAAAGAAAACATTATTAGTGTCTAAAAGTACTTAGCAGGCAAAGTGAAATTTTTGGCTTATATCCAGTCCACTTTGGTTATTTACGTAAGCCCTGTGTTTGGGTCCTGGGTCAAGAGAAAAGGGTGAGAGCTTACTTGTGTCATGGTTAAGATTGCAGGTGAGATTTTCCTTTAGTCCATTAGATGAGCCCAACATCATTTGTCACTCTGGGTGTTGTTAAGATTCTCTGCTATCGCCATAATGCCATAGCCAGCCTGCTGGAGTCCTGGGCCAGGCAAGCAACACCTTCTTACCACCTCTAAACTCCTAACTTCAATCTTCTTGTCTATTTACCTCAAGTCCATTAGCACTGTTTTTCTGTGGCTGTTTGGTGTACGAGCTACTTCACTGAGATGTAGGACAGTTGCTGGGAAGTAGCCTGGCCCAGCAACCATATGGCTTCAGCACTCTATTGAAATATAATGTATTCNACTAACTTACTATAAAGTCAGCTTTTCTAGTGAAAATACACATGTGTGGATGTTGCCACACATGAAAAACTGGAATCTCTACTTTTTCAAGATCAGCACTTTATTCTGCCAGGCTGACTTCATGGTCCAATTAGTTTCTATCCTCAGTGTTGAAGAAGAGCGATAGTCCTAGAAGAATCCTCATCTGGAAGTTCCCACACAGAGATCCATCATCACTGTCCTTAGGGAGATGATCCAAGTGCAGTTTGCACAGCGTCTCTTTGGGCGCTTCATCACACTCCTTACTGGCATTTCAAAAGTGCACTTGGAAGATTTTGCCTAGAGTCATTCATGTTGGATTCCACTTGTTGAACAAAACACTTGTGGCAAATGTCAAGCTAAAGAATGGAAATGAAGCCAGGCAATGTTCAGAAAGTTTCTCCTTATCCGATACCTAAAAATTTATAAGGCAGTGTAACCAGTATATAGTTAGATAATCAATAACCAATAATCCTCAGGTTAAGTATCGGTAGCAGAGAATTTCTTTCACTTGCTCACTGCCCTGAACTGGAGGACTTGGAGCAGGAGACTGGAAGGAAGCAGGACAGAGAGAAGTACTTACATGCAGAGCAGGCAACTCCAAGAGGCAGGACAGTGGCATAGGCTTCTAGAGCCTTAGAAGGCCTGTGTCTTTCAAAGGAAGATAGAACATCTTCGAAGATCTAAAACTGGCCTAGAGACCATGAGACCACAAGAGAGAGACTTCTTAGAGTCAGCCCTGACTCTGTTCCTTCCCCCCATATACTTGAGCCAATAGAAAATCAGAAATGTTGATAAGTGACTTTCCAGGCTGGCTCAAAAAGTAATGCAATGTCTGCATTTTGCCCAGAGGAACATTCGGCTTTTGAAGACTTCAGTTATTATGTACATTGTTGGACTGCCCTACGGCTATGAAACTATGAAGATACTAAAACTGGTCCACATGGAGAGACCACGTGATTGAAAACACAGAGTGTGTAGCCTGCCTGAATGTGCCAACCTCAAATGATATTAGCTCCACTCACCTCTACTAAAATTGTGTGGGAGACCCAAAGNGAAGCCACCTGACCACGCTTTCAATTCCTGTCCCAGTAGAGGCAAAGTGAGCTGGGAATCAAATGACTGCTTTTGATTTAAACAGCTCAGTTAGAACGTGCTTTCTTCCTTGCATGGGGATGGCAAAAGAACAGGTAAAAAGGAAATGAACAGGGTGATAACAGACAATTGCTGGGAGCAAGAACCACTTTAAACAAGATGCCACAGAAGTCACATCCTAGGAGAAAGATAAGAGGGATTGAAGGAAAAGCATCCCAGGCAAAAGTGAAACCAAGTCCCAAAGGGAGAAAAAAAATGTGTGCAGGGGTCTGGTCCCAGAATAGCTCAAATATTGGCAGTGAAAGGAAGAATGAAGTTGGAGATGTAGACAGGAGGCAATTTCATAAGGCCTNTTGGAATTGATAAGGAGTCTGGGCTTCATTTTAAGTGCACTGGAAAGCCCTTGGACGATCTAAAGCCCCTGGGACACTTCAGTTCACACTCATTACTCCAGATGCTTTGGGTCCCTCATCCTTTCTGCACCTCTCTTGATGTGTGGTAGCCAAAGAAGAGGCTTCCAAAATGAAATAAAATGGGGTGACAGCCAGAGAAAGTATACGCATAGCCTCAGTCACCATTTTCTGCCCACATGGCTACAGCCCTCAGGTCAATATGTCAGACATGAGAAATTCTCTCCTTCACAGGGGCTCCTGATCACCAAGATGGCTTGTTTTAAAGTCTTTTGACATTACACTCTGTGCTTTTTTTTTTTCTGTAATTTTCCTTCCCAAGGGGTTTCACCTTGTAATTCCATGGTCTTAGCCCTTAGTGGCTGGAACAGTACAAACAGCAAAAGACGTGCCAATTTTTTGATTAGGAAAAAAATGTATGCATTTAGCAAACTATAATCTAACCTCACCCTTAACTGTAAATCTTGATGGGTCCTTCAAGGGGACACCTTTGGCCTTAGAGTCTTCATTTAATCAGACCCGTCTCAGTTGGGTTTTTGTTTGTTTGTTTGTTTTTAAAACAGCACTTACAAGTCCAAAGATACTCCAAAGACTTCCAGCTCTATGTGAGAAGAGAGAGGTAGTACAAGGTGTGTGTGTGTGGCAGAGGTGGGGCGGGGGTGGGGGCCGGGAAGGGTGGTCGACTGGTTCTTATCATAACTGTTTAAATTTCATTTACATTTTTCTCTGGGTCGCTCAGGTCCAAGACAGTGTTATTTGATGTTGAACACCTGCCTCTCCACACAGCACTGCAGCCAGCTCTGCCAAGAGCAGTATTGACATTTCTGCAGCATAGAATTTAGAGAATTGTACAGTGAGGCCAAAATGTGGCTACTATAGGCTCCATATGGTTCACAGGATTCTGGCTCCCCAAGAGTCACAGCATGTGGTCCCCTCGGATTTTGGGCCTCCTGTGCTGAAGCAAGCATCTCAGTGTTCATAAGCCATTTGTTTGTGCTCTCTAGCTGTTCTGGGTCCCAGATAAAACACCAGGGAGATGAATGAAGTCTGGGCTCAACAGTGCTAAGCTTTGGTCATTGGCCACACTGTCAGAGTTGTCTTTACCCGAAAGTGAGGTGGCTCAAACACTCCGTCCTGAGACATCTGAAACAACTCACAGGTTGCATAAGAAATACACAGGAGACTTTCGAGTGTACTTCTCAACTTCAGGGTCTATCCTATCACCTGGTGCTGTGAAAAATACAGATTTCAGTACATCACATTGGGAGTGGAACATGAGGCTGCATTATGAGACAATGGGAACGTCCTGGGCCAGACTTGGTCAGACTCAGATTTTCCAACACACAGTCTGAGCACAGGAATTCACAGAGTGGTTGCTGGGACTACTGGGATGGCTCAGTGTGAGGACCTCAGGTTGGATCCCCAGCACCCATGTAAAATGCCAGGCGCATAGGAGCACTGGAGAGGTAGAGAGAGCTACATCCTTGACAAGCCAGTCAACCAGTGAGGCCAGGTTCACCGAGAGACTGTGTCAAAAATAAAGTGGAGAAACAATTGAGGAAGACACCCAACAATGACCTCTGGCCTCCACAAGCACCTGCACTCATGAGTGCACACACACACACAAACACACACGAGAGAGAGAGAGAGAGAGAGAGAGAGAGAGAGAGAGAGATTGGCTATTCTAGAGGTGAAGCCTGGGAGTTTGTTTTTTAAGGGACTCTGCAGAGGATTCTGACTCATGATTACTGACATTCAACAACAAAGATACAACCAAAATACCAAGATAGGGATCAAGGAATTTTCTCCAAGCTTTCATCTAATAGTCACCAGCTTTAGGGTCAGACCGTTTCAGACACAGAGATTTTAAACTCTAGATCTAGAGTGAGCCCTCCCCAGAGGACAACGGCTACATAAAACCCCTCAGCAATTGCTTCCATCTAAAGGATGAATCCAGAGCCAGCAGGACGGCTCAGTTGCTAAAGGAACTTGCCTCACAGTCTGACAGTCTGAGTTCAATCGATGAAAACACTTGGTGGAAGGAGAGAACCAATTTCTACAAGTTGTCCTCTGATTTCTACCTCGGCTCTGCAGTGTGTGTGTGTGTGTGTGTGTGTGTGTGTGTGTGTGTGTGTGTGTGTCACACATACAATAAATAAATGAAAATGTAATAAAAAGGATAAATTTCTTCAACCTTCATTCAGAAACCTTGTACAATAAATAATATGAGCTTAAGGCAAGTCATCAAAGCTGGAGTCCTAGTGCCCAGGTCAAAGGATGCCGGAGTTGTGGAAGTCTAGCCCATCTCTGAATGTTCCCAGTGGCCTCTGCTTATCCCACTTCCACAGGGAAGTGGTACAGAAGCTCGATATTGTGTCAGACTAAAATTGCAGAGTCAGGAATCAATTTCTTCTGCTCAAACAGANCCAGTCAACTGTATAGCCTGCTAAAGTGATTGGCATTTTAGGTCAATAAGGCTAGTAATAATTATGCTGCCTTCCCAGCATCGGCTGGAAAAACATCTCAGACCTCAGACTTTTAGCATAATTTCCAGAACCACCAAGACCACGTTAACTGCCTATCACCTCTGAAAGTGCAGAAGGGCAGGTTATCCCACAGGTCACCAGAGAAGGTGGAACCTGGAGCTTGTCCAGGCCACATCACACCACCTGGGATGCCTGTGAACAGGCACAGAGCATTCACTTCTACGCCGGTTTCAACTTTCACAACGGGGACCACTTTGCAGTTTGAGCTTTAAGAGTAATCTTGGAGAGAAATCCATAAACTCCTGACTAATGCCTTCTTGACTGTGGCTGAGAGTGGAAGACTGGGCTGCAGTGAAAATAACGCTGACTAATATCATGCTAGACGACTGCAGCTCTTCTCACCTGAGGCCCTCAAAGCACTCACTTAAGCTTCGCAACAATTTCTGAAAAATAAATGGGAAATACTATCATCTCTATTTCTCCAGAGGAAAAAGAAAGCACTGTGGACTCACAATGAGGCTCAAGGCTCCCCAAGAGCANCGGGAAAGGCTCCGGGTGTTGAGGGTCTTCATGGAGACAGATGAACAAAGGAAGGAGATAACTTAGTGACGTAAGCAACACTGACCTTGCAAATCACAGAATTACTAAGAAACAGAAAAGAACTGCCTTTTACATGCCATGCCGGGGGTTGAATGAGTGAATTTGGGGTTTTCCCATTTTATCTCAGAACACACGTTTGCAGCCCCATTTGGACTTCTGGCTGCGGAGGAACCAGCTGCCCTTTTGCTCCTCTCCACTGCGGTTCTGCTTGTGAAGTTGCACTCCCGGGTGGCACCTAAGCTTCTACTTAAAATGCTCATCCTGCTCCCTTGTGGTCCCTTGACTCCAACTTTTCCCCAGTGCTGCCCTTGAAATCCACATTTTATTTACTCAGCAATTGCAGAAACTTCCCCAGGAGGTCATGAGGATATTATCAAAAATACCTCAGAAATCTTGAACTGGTAGGTTAACAGTTAAAATTACCTAAATCCTGTAATTACCCTCTTCCTCCTGTTTTTCTTCTTCCCCCATTCCCCTCTTCTTCTAGCTCCTGCACCATTTCCTCCTCCTCCTCTTCCTCCTCCTCCTC